>JABSMT010054080.1:0-11572 GCA_018902335.1 Eumacrocentrus americanus
TGAACTTTCCTATTTTAAGAAATATCCTAGAACTTTCTATTTCTTTTAGTAATTAATAAAGTTGAATAAAAATAAGTAAAGCTATATAGAACTTAATTATTTTATCTGGGAATTAAACAGTTGTAGATGTTAATTAAAAGAAAGAGTTTATAGGAAACTTTATGACAGACTATGTAAGACTATAAGTAGAGTATTAGCTCTAGGTTGAAATATGCCAGCCAAGTGGTTGGAGTCAGCCTTTAGTCAGACAATCTTTAGTAAATCATTGTTATAAGAATGGAGTTTAATTTATTTTAATTGGCAAAAAGAAAATTGACATTGAATAAAATGGCTCGTGAAATTCTTTTCTACTCCTTCCTTTTCTTCTTTGCTTCACTTTAAATCCTGCCGATCTTTTGTGTGAGGCCAAAGGAAATCCTGTGGATCACGTTTCCATCGACGATCCAGTCGAAGGAACAGGCGTCGATCCCGGGTAGCAATTGCGAGCAGCAAGAAAATCCCCAATGTAGAAACGATTGAGACAAGACACCGTTTCACAGGACGGCTTTCAGAGTCGAATATCGTGGCCAGGTGCACTCCATTTGATTCCATTAAAGTAGGGCAAAAAAAAAGAGAAAAATAAAAATCAAATAAAATCAAATGTGAGCAAATAGAATAGAGAAAACTCTCCTCTTGAATTTTTTTATCTTCTAACAATGTCTTTATTTACTTGCCAGATACAATATAGTGTAATTTTACTTTTTATATCTACATCCTTAAAAAAGAATATACTTGTATGCTTATGATTACAGTATCAGACAATCGGTACGACTATTCCTGATGTTATTACAATGTTTTTTTTTAATATTAAATTTAATTGTTTTTGTGATGAAACGAGGTCTTTTCTCGTCACTCCTAATTATTCTTCACTGTTTTATTTTATTTTATTTTTTTGTTTGAATGGGATTTGTGATTATTATTTTTTTTTTTGGTAGAGGACATGTTTGTGTGTATTTTAGTGCAATTAAAATTGTGACAATCACATAACAAAAAAAAATATTAATTACATCAGAAATAAAATGTCTTTTAACGATTAACGATTATGAATCAGGCGAATATATGCTGTTTTATACAGTATTGCTACGAATGGATGACGCAATTGCGTTTAATAAATTCTTTATCAAAAATCATAACAATATAAAAAACGAGAACTAGAATATAAATTCATCGACATTTTTTTCTTTTTTTTTTTAATTATTTTCCCATTTTGTACACACTTGCTTTATCTCGTGCCAATATTTTTGTTGCTTCAAAAACTACTTCGTCATACGCTTTTTACCTCATCCTCGTTTTCCATTTTTTTTTTGTTTTTGTGATTCACAGTAACTAAATTCCTCTTGCAAAAAAGAAACTCGTGCGACCGAGCCAGCAAGGGTAAATGGAAGTATCCCATCGATCCGGATGGCGAGAGTTTCGCGAGTAGAAATTTTCCAGGCAACCACGAGTAAACTATGTTTTTTCGTTTGTGTCATCTCTTCCTCCTCGTGTATGCCATACTCGCCCTTTTTATTTCTCCATGAAAACTTCAGTACTGAATAAAAAAAAAAAAATAACAAGAAAAAAAATTCGCCAACACAACCACAGAGTTTCGAAACAGTCCTGAGGGCTTCTGCTCTTCTGTTCACCTCTATCCTCTGATCCTGATGAAGAACTCTTTTGATAATCTATGGTAAAAGGAATTGATGTCGAGTGGATGAATCGAACTTTTCTCTCAACGCGTTTCTATGTGTCCCCAAGGCTCTCGCAAGTTGTTACCAACGTGTCGTTCGTCATTCCCATGGCTTTTATTTCGTTTGTACAGCTTCGCTTTGTCCCTGTCTACAGTACCCTATACAGTTGTTGAATCAAAAAACACAAAACTTCACACTCGCACACTGTACGAACGCTCTCATCAAAAGCCTCGTGTGCTCCAAAAGAAGAGTAGAGAAGAAAAAAATAGAAAAAGATCGATATTGATTCTCCAAGTATAGTGAGTAACCTGCTCGGTCTCCAAAAATTTTCAAGCCTTCGTGTCATGTGTACGAGGTAAAAGTTTTTCAATCGTATACTCAAGGCGCGAAACTAATATCCACAGTATACGGCGTGTAAAGTCCTTTGGAAGTTGCCATTGTTGGTCTATAAAGTTACTCACTCACTTGGGGAAGCACGATATTTTCCGTACTTTGCGGCATTTTCCTAAGAACATATAAGTGCCTATTATTACGTTGTTCAATGCGGAGTAAACGTAGTGGCTTTCCCCAACAGAAAGTAATTCTTCTGAAAATTGGCTGGAGGTCGTGGTGATGGTGATGCTTTTCATCAACACACTGACAAAGTATTTAAGTACATCATAAACACAATTTTCTGAGGATCGAAGACGATAAATAGACTCCTATATGTATATACAACCAAGTGGCAGTTCGTTGTCTTGAGGCAGCTTGTACAAAGAATATTGAAGACGTTGGATGGTTGATGCAAATGGAACGGCGATGTTAAAAATATTCCTGCTATAGCATTGCCAGTGAATAATAGCATGGGAAAAGGCTCAAGTCTCACCAAGAAAATAAATAAGACGAAGAAGAAGAAGAAGAAGAAGTACATAGAAAGTGGATTCTACCCACTGTCGAGTGAATTCATTGGATTCACTTCCTCCAAGAGAGCGACGGGTGATGTTATATTCTGCTGAATAAGTATCAGCACATCCTTCCTCTATAGACGTGAAGACTACTTTTCGGGTGCGTTGAGCGTATCTACAGTTTATCTGGTGAGAGGTTCAATTCTAAAACTTCTCCAACAATCCTCGAGCATCGTATGTCATGGAGAGACACATGGAGAATCCGACGTCAAATTGCAGAGTGAAATAAAAACAAACAAAAAAAGAGTCAAAGACATCACAGGGACAAACTGATGATATGGAGGTATAGAGAAGGTCAGGGGAGCGAACGATAGATAGCGAGAGGGCTTCAAGAGTTAGACTATGAGAGCGTGAAGAAAAGGGGAAACGATCGGTACGGAAAAGGCTTTTCAGAGTTGAAGAGAAAAGTCGGCTGCACTTCGCATCCAGAATAAGTGGTCGCGCTCAACTGTGCGCAAAGTTTTATACGAAATTTATCGTCCTCTCTATATGGAACGAATGCTCGGGATCTCATGAAACATCCGCTTGTCATAGTCGTGGCGCGATATGGTCGTCACGAGATCTCCTCGATACACAGCTCACACCAGTGACCTCGGATATACTTTGATCCGTATATAAATATAGAGATACAGCAAAGCAAAATAATACGTTCAATATAACCCTCTGCTTGATGTTTAGACTTGACAACTTCAATATTTACTACGACCTTTACCTTTCACATAAATACTTTACAACGTTATTTGCTCTTTAATATCACTCATCAAATTGATGCCTGGTTTATGGAATTGATCTATCTGATATAAAGGCCAAGGAGACATTATTGCGATAGAATCGTATACAGAATTTTCTTTTTTTTTTTTTTGGTTTTTTTAAGAAAGAATTATGAGCATTGTTGAGAGTCATATGCGCGTGTAATTGAAGCCAGAGTGTAATAAGTTAATTTGGGAGAGAAAATTCAGAAGGGTATTTTTTGTCTTTCATGGCCTTGAATTGAATGTAATATAATCTTGTCTCTGAATCACTTGGATACCATCGTCGTACGTAATAACGTTGCTCTGTACCTTATACCCTGTAAAACACGGTGAAACTTATTGGCTAGATAAAATCTACAAACATTATCGTACATTGCTAGTAATAATAATAATTAATCTCAGTGTCGCCGTATGTCTTTTTTGTTGATTTTCATCAACCCTATCACTCTGTGCGCACCATCAAGATTATACATTTTACATTCATTCCATCACATAGAATATGTTGTTCTTCACTAAGGCTAAACATTCCTCCGACCATCGCGAATGCCGTTATCGCTCGTACCCTCCTTCTTGACTATGTATTTTATGCAAACTAAATCAATCTCGCTGGTGAATAATTGCGCTCAGGGGGATCAAAGTCTTATTTTCACGTATACGTTCTCCACTCTCTATTCGACTCATCTCACTTTTGAATGAGAAAAACACGAAAATCGATATCGAACGTCCTTGGTACTACAGGACTAATGTTTTCAAAACACTTAAATTATTCATTATTCAATGATAAGTTCGTGTGTTCGATAGTTTATGATTCAATCATTGAATATACTCTGACAATCTGAAAAATTTGAATGACTCTCAAACTTAGAACCTTAAAATCTTGAGCACATTATTTTCAATCAATTAAACATCATCATTGTTCTCAATTATTTCCTTTTTTGTATCCTCTTTCATTGTTTTTATACACTCAAACACTCTTCACAATTATGTCCCACAAGACAAATTACTGAATTACTGTTTACAAATTGACCTCTCTCATTCGAAAAATCACTAATATTTTATTGAGCACTCGTAAACTCGACAGCACGCGTCGGAAAAGGGTCTGGCATCCTCAGGAATCCAATCGAGCGTCGAACCAAGAGAATGAGGAAGTCATAAGGAGCGACGAGACCCATCAGTAGCTGAGAGAGTGAGACAGATGAATAGAATGTCACGTCGACGATCTCAAGAGTCTTGCTGAGCCTATCAAGTCGTCCTCTAATACCTGCCCTTTCGCTGGCATCTCTCTCTCCTTCTCTCGTAAACGACGAGAATATACATGCCCCAAGCGTCCAGTCAGATCGATGACATTCCCGCTCCACTTATTCTGATCTTCTTCCTCTCCGCTTCGGCCTCAACTGTCCAGCCACAACAGCATCGCACCACGACTGACATTCAACAGTGGAATTGGTCGCACGTGGATTCGCCCGTTGATCCGCCAACCGCGCAACTGACACCTCAGTGATTACCTTGGCTTTCCCATCCCTCGAGTCCCCTCACACAGGCTTTCCCAATGCTCGAGAAGCTCGCTCGTTGGAATTTCCGGTATTGATTGTAGCCAAACCAAGCCTCAAACGTCGCTCGACTTTCCTTCGCCATGGCGACGTTCGAGCATCGCCGTCCCTCAGACATCCATGGCATCTCCGACGTATCCCTCATCCGGACTTTCCGGATGGTCTGGTGGACGTGCTCCCCCAGCACGTGCGGCCACAGCCGCAGCTGCCTCGCGAGCTGTCTTGCTCATGAGTGATCTCGGTGAGAGGGGCGTTGGCTCACCCCTGTAAGCCGCAGGAGGTGAGGGAATGAAGGGAACCTCCACCATCCCAGGCGACAATGGTGATACCACTGGAGGTATCTGTAGGGGCTGCCTCACGGGCGATGTAATGGGTTGGTGAGCCACTGGATACGGATATCCATCAACCGTATATCGAGCATCAGATCTTGGTAGCACTGTGGCTTCATAGGGGCTTGATCTGGCGAGAAACTCTGCCTCGCGAGTGTATCGAGCTGTCGGTGCAGCCGCAGAGCCCTCCGATATTCTCTGACGTAGCCTCGGAAGGGTACAATTAGCATTGAATGGAATTTTCGGCAGGCCAAAATTGAGCGGATAGCCGTCCTGATCGAGGTAGCTCAAATGAGACAGACTTGGTCGTGGATCTACTGTTGGCTGGAGGGAATACCTCGCCTCGTTGTAGTCTATCAACTGACGTGGCTCAGGCAGTTGATGCTGATACAAATTATAACTGTCGGCACTATCAGCTGGGTTGGCTGATGGGTAGACCTCATTAATTAAGTCTGGCTCGGTGAAATACTTCGGCACTGGACTCCTGTAAGCGTCTACCGTCTCTCGACGATCTAAGGAAGACGTTCGCATGACCTCTCGTCCGGTGTACATGACTTGCTGCTGATGCTCGAAGCTGAGATTACCCGAGTCACCCTTGTGAGGAAGAGTTTCACTTTCCTTGGCTATTGGCATCACGGCTTTCCTCACTGATGCTAGGGTCTTTCTCTTCTGGTCACGGCGACGCTTCGTGCAGAATATTACACTACCTATTACACAGCCGAGGGCCAACAATGTGCCAACTAATGCCCCTGCCGCAACGGCAGCCACATAGCCCGTGCCCGGGTTGTCGAAGGCTGGCTCCACCGTGCTTCTCTCCTGAAACCGCACTCTCAGGGATAGGTTAGCCTCTGCGGAGCCTGCGGTATTCTCAGCTATGCACGTGAATGTGCCCTCGTCACTCTTATCAGCGCCGTAGATGTAGAGGACGTTCGTCAGATTGGACTGACCACGTTGCTTGCAAACATATCTGTAACAGATGGAATCAGTCTATTTAGGGTTCAATCTCTAGATTTATAGTGAATACACTTTGAGTTCGTTAAAATACTGAGTAAAAGCAAAATGTTCTATTGATGCCAGAAAGGCCAAAAGCTGGTTGAATGAGCATCAGATTTTTTTTCCAAGAGAAAGGGAGGGAGAGAAACTGTAGCAGCCTGGTATACAAGACTCGGTTAGACGCGTCTTTGTGGTGAGATACTGAGGGAAAGCGAGAGACAGAGAGAAAGAGAGAGAGTGAACGAAAAGCTTTTTATGGCACCCGGACGAAACATTTAATGGCTGCAGTGAAGCGACCATGGCGAAGGACGACGTGGTGGTGGAGTGAGCGCTGAGCCAGCAGAAGATCCCATTCTTCAACTACCTCGAGAAAAGATCACGGTAAAAGAAGTGCCTAACGTTTCTCTCCTTTCCAAAGTGGCTGAAGACAAAGAACTTTTCACAAACCCATGAGAATCCGACTGAGTGCTTCAATCCTCAAAAGAGAATCGAATGTACTCTAATAGCCAGTCATAATGAGTCTGGAAAAGAGTTGGGTCACTGTCGAGAACTCAAACCGCTTTTGATTTATCAAAACGAACGTCTCATTTAACCTTTTTTTTCCTATCCCAAAAAGTTCTGGATCCCTGGTGTCTTATTCTCCTGGAGTAATTGAGGCCATTGCCTTGGAACATTTGAGGGACACAAGACTGATGGTCTTGCCGTGTCATGGGAAATGAAAGAATCCTATTTCACCTCACGTAACTCAAAGTACAACAATAAAACATCGGGCAGCTTACCTGACATAAGAAATCGAGGAAACCACGAATGAATCATTTTCACTCTGGGTTTCACATCTCTCGCCGTTTATCCACCAACTGACAGTGGCCACAGGCACAGCATAGACGTCACATCTGAGCGTGACATTTGCGTTCTCGTCAACGTTGACCTGCTCGTCGACCCTCACCTCAGGCAAGCACGCGAGGTCATCAAGCTTCACCTGTTTGATCTGCTTGGCATGTAGCCTCGGTGGCGACTGACAGACAGGCTCGGACTCCTGCGGTGCCGCGGGCGCTGATTCCTTCAGCCAGCTCTGCATAGGACGTAGCCGACAGTTACACAACCAAGGGTTATTGTGAAGTGTGAGACCATGGAGATTGCCACCCAATGGCAGCGTCATTTCCGGCACGTTGGTGAGCTGATTACCATCCAATCTCAGCCACTCGAGTGACTGTAGACCATTGAAGGCACCCTGCTCAAGGCTCTCCACCCTACATTGGCTCAGCTCCAGAGTTGTCAATTGTGATAGAGGCTTGAATGCGTCTCTTCGCAGTCTACGTATTGGATTTCCATTCAGTATTAATCTCATGAGCGCTCGACACGAGGGAAATGTGTCTGTCGGCACATCCTGAATGACATTTCCATTGAGATCAAGATCAACTAGACCAGACAATCCAAAGAATGCCTCCGAGGCGATTCGACTGATGTTTGATTTGCCCATGAAGAGCTTCTGCAGATTGGTGAGCCCAAGCAAGTGAAAACACTTGGGTGGCAGTATCGCAAGATGATTGCCTGCCAGATCTAGCACCTGTGTCTCTTCTCGTGCCCCCTGGGGCAGGCGAGTCAGGTCACGGTTCGCACACTCCACCCACTCCTTGCCGCTTTTCCACTTGCATGAGCAGCCGGGAGGACATGATACCACTGGTGTCGTCATCGTTCCAACGACGAGGGCAATCAAGAGCCACCACCAGCCAATGTTGAGGCTCATCGTGTTTCATTGAATAACGACAATATGCTAATTTCACCTATGCATCTTCTGCATCAAGCTTCCTTTGGATCGACTTCAATCACCGAGGTTTCTAGAGACTGCCTTCCTTCTCGTGCCTCCGTTTTCCTCGTCCGTGGGTATATTCTCGACACTGATGGATCCGACAATTACGCCAGGCTCTTATGTCAGTCTCGCCTCATTCCAATCCTGTTCATCTCTCTCGTCTTTGCTCTCGACAGGACTACAGTGTGGGCTTCGAGCAAGTAAATTGATTTCCGGAACCATCAACGAACCGTCCCGCCTTACTTGTACACCAGCCACAGATCTGAAAAGCAAAAATAAATAAATGAGTAAGTGAGAGTTAATTGATTATATATTTTGGTGTGCTTTAATGCGTGTATATATCCTCTGGATTTATTAATAGGTCACCTGATATTTCTCATCACGTCAGGAGCAAGGGGGATAGACGAAAAAAACGAAGAGTTTGATAAGACGAAGAAGAAAAAGATGAACCCAGAGGAAAAGGTAATATAGCAATGCCGGGTCAAGGGTGATACATATTTCCCTACATCTCTCTTTCTTTTTGTATTCTTCTTCTCTTTACCTCTTTTCCTTTTCGCAGAGCACTGGCCAATGCGGCTCGACATTAATCACGCCAAATGATCTCCGCGTGTACTCGGGAAGATTTCCTTCTCTGGCACCCTCGTACAAAAGCCCCTGGCGAAGAAAAATTCAGCTGAGAGCGAGCGAAAATCTCAAAATGAGAGAAACACTGCGTGGAAATGAAAAATAATTTGCAATGTCGCTGTTGCTCACTAGGAATGTAACTATAATAGTACACCACAGGACCGTTTTCTTCTGTCCCAGGAAGGTCGAGGTGGGTGATTTCTCTCAGAGAAGCTAAATAAAGCCACTGAGCATTAGCAACTCCATTGTTACACTACATCTATAAGTATGTCATCTTCATTATCCTTTACAAACCACACAATAGTTTGTAAAATATTAATAACGTTCTAAAAAAAATTCTTTTATTACAGTGTCTCTGTGCGATTGCTTTTTTCAGTAATCACTTGAAAAATGTATTATCACATGATTGAATAACTCTCAGCTGAATATAGAGTGCAGCTTATGATGAAAGGTCAACGATCCAAGAGCCAAGAGGTGTATACATATACATATAGTATAATATATCTCTAGTGCTCTCTCCAGAGCATATTCCCAGCATCAGCCGGGCGTTCAATGCTCGTCTTCCCACCAACTCTTTTCACGTCTGACGGCGTAGCTCCCAGGAAAACGAACGTGAAGGTCGATGAATTTTAGAGCAGAGCGGCTGTGCAGAGAAAAAGAGGTTGATGCTCCATGAAAGAGAAGCTCGTCGACGATGGCTCTAGAGAGACGAACCGCGTGTATTCTTTGATCGCACACGCTAGACTCTACTCGGCCAAGCAACTATGTAACACCTATGTACGTCTACCTATATATGTTTGTATCATCTATAAGTGTATATAGGTATATAAGTATACTTCTTGAGTTGGATATACTCAGATCACGAAGACTATTCGTCCATACAAGTCTGATATGGGAAACGAGGATAACTGTCAGGATGACACTTTGAGGAAACGTGTGGCCTTACACTCTGCCAGCATCAGTATCCGTCTGAATGATAAATTATTTACGTCGCCTGCTATCTCTCAGTGTATCGATTCCACCGAATCATCAGTCTATCTGTCATGATGTTGGGCTCTCGGTATAAAATAATCCACCAACCTCGGGGTAATTAATTATCGAAATCACTGCCCACACAATGCAGAAGATCTGAGTTCATCACCAGATTCGCAATTTAGCCACAATTACTTTCATTACTTTTTTTTTTACTTTTTAATGGTGAAGGGGATTCATTAGGATGATATTAATGACATTAATTTAATACAGGGGAGTAAAATAGTGAGGGTAGAATAGTGTAGAAACTCGAGTCGACGTGAATCCTGACAACGTCGTCTACAGCTCGGTTGAAGTTACGTTATGTCATTCAAGGCGGAAAGACGAGAATTCGTGCGGTTAAACTCATATAGAAGCCTTGCACAAACTCATATTTATTCCGCTCTTAAATTATTGATTGAATTCGCTAATTAAACGTGCGTTTTGAAAAAACTTTCATACCACAATTTATGCTCAGGGCTTTCATTATTTAATTTAATTATCTGTGCTTCCTTATTATATTTGTAAAATAATTATCCGTACAGTTTGAATGTAGATATCTTAATTTATATTGTATATAGAGTAGGATGAATTGATGGATAGATCCGTGTATATGAGGTGGAATTAAAATTTCAATATAACCCGCCGATTTAACATCAATTTTTAACAGTCTCCGTGGTGCGGTCGAGCTCGTTCCCATCAGCAACGACACGTTTCGCATGGCAGATGGCTCCAGATATATATATATATACTATACATACATACTCTATTACACGAGTTGGAGTACTGAAACATTTAGTATTCAAGGCACCATCCGCCAGATTACCGCGATATTTTTTCATCAGTAACTGTCGTCCGGCGGTGCCATCATGCACATATATATACCATTCGATCAATTATTTTCAAGCTTACGCACCTACTCTTCAAGAACGATGTCGACCCGGAAATTGGTGCAAGCGTGTCTTTGCAATTCCACCATCAAGAGTTGGGGTGTAACGTTTAATCCGCTTCGGCGAACCATAAAATTACCAAAGCCCTCTAACTCTCGTTAGATGCAGGTGTATAGATATATGTATAGATGCCTTATAAAATCAATTAGTCAGGCGTATCACTGATATTGCTAACCTTGCTGGAGATATTTGGGCCAAAGTGTCTTGCTTCGCGAACGATGCAGCGAGTCATAGCTGATATGTTTTGATGCTTTTCGAGACAAAATATTTTTTAGATTAAGTAAATTAATCTTGATAATTAATATTAGAATTTTTATTGCGCTGATGCCTCAGTGAGAAATTCCTCAGGTAGAACTCGGGTGAATTCTTGGTATAGTAGGTCCCAGATTTTTAATTATCACGTTTGAATGCAAGTTCTCTGCTGGAGCAAATTAATTCACTCAGTAAGAAAACTCTAATTCGAATTGGTGTCCATTTTGAGCTCAAAGCAAGTGGCAGAATGCCGAGATTGCGGCTCAGACTTGAGTAAACGCTAATACAAAACCCGGCGAAATGGTAAAGTCGGTCTTGAATGTCGCATTAACGCCCGCATTTTATATACTATATATATATGGAAGATATTCTTGCTTTAAAGCTTTAAGCTCCATCGCATCAGATGCTCGATTCTCATTTATTCTTTCATTCTAAACGCAAATGGATATTTCACCGGGCAAAAGTGTTCGCCAAAGACTTCAATCTATCCATATATATATAGACAAAGTGAGAGACATCATGAAAAATAAAGAAAGAAAGAAATAGAAAGAAAAAGAAATGAGAGAAATGGACTGCGGGCGCTTGGCAAGGAGATTAATTTAATTTATTCTTAGTGCTTTTCCACGTTGTCGGCTCAATTACATCATT
>JABSMT010054091.1:0-11643 GCA_018902335.1 Eumacrocentrus americanus
TATGTATATATATATGTACATTTTATATTCTCTCACGCATACACATTCGTAAATAAATGAGTGTATGTTTACATTTTTTTCTCCTCTTTCTGCTCTCTTCATCAGTGCGGCCGAGTTACATCGACTGTGGTAATTAAAATCTTGATTAATGCACGTGTCCATCAGGCTGGCTCTAATGAACTTTCACGTCGGCACTTCAAGTACAGCGAGGCGCACACGAAACCAGCGCGATCGACCTCGCCAACGCGATCCTAATCGCCTCGAACGCGTGAGGAGCAACGTCGACCGTGAGAGTGATGGTATACCCATGCAAAGAAGTCAACGAAAAAAAAAAAAATAGACAATAACGAAAAAAAATTCTATAAATTTGTCCAGATTATTACATCATGTTTAACGAATGTTTCATCAAACTGCAACAGAAATCCCTGGTGGTAGTGCTTTGATAACGACTTTCGAGAATCAATATATAAGTGAAGAAGTTGATTGAGAGACGTTGAAATTCAAATGGAAGGCACGCGCGACGAGGTACTCATTAACCGCTATCAAGAAATCAATCACGGCGTACTCGCGCAAGCGGCCCTGTTTGAGCAATCGCAACTTAAAATATATATATATCTTATACGTCGTGAAGCAAAGTGGCTTCGTGACAGAGGGAAATCGCGAAAGTTCTCGCTTGAACGAGCGACGAAGACGACAATACACCGCAGAATAATCTCGCGCAGTCACGGCGAGGAGTATAGCAAACGAGACTACGACGGCGACGAGTTGTCGACGATTAAAAAGGTCCTGATGGTGTCGCTGCAACGAGAGCTGTAACGAGCCGATACAAATGATGTCTCTCGAGTCGTCGTTGTTGAGTTGCTGCGATCGGTGGTGAAATGAATGAAGTTTAATTACTCTGAGCATCCGCTCTCACACTCGTCCAATTAATTGATGAACGCGCCTCTCACCATCAACAGCCACGAGGAGAGAGATGAATGTCTTATAATACACTTGACAAAAATAATCTGCAAGTCGTCGACGAAAAGGCTCGTGATGGCGAGTGTCTCAATGCACTTTCGCCATCATCATCAAGAGTGCTGTATATAATAATAGTTATGGGTGTATATATACACATCTCGCTGGAGCTTGAACGGATTCAATCTATATGCAAATCAATTATAATAGTAAATTAACGGAGGGGGCACATTGGAGACCCTATAACCGTGAGGGCTATGTGATGCAGTTCGCGCCGATTATCCGGGCCTCGTCGTCCCGTTCGTTACCCGGTCTCGCAATTATGACCTAGTCGTTATAATGACTGTTTAGTCACTGCTCGCTCCGCGGGGCAATTTAATTATCATCAAGCCGCGAGAACCGCGGCGCTTAAGCCTGTCCTAACGAGCTGAATATCTCGTACTCGATGTCGAATAGAGACCGTTCGCCTCGACGCACGTGCGACTGTAGTTCCCCCACGCCGTCGCTAGTGGCGCCACGAGACACTTTTCAAGCTAAATCGTATCTCAAATATAAGAATGCGTCTAACCTAAATGATTAATGAAATCGCCAACAAACAATTGTTTAATTCAACACTATGTATATAATAAACGGTGAGGTAAAATCAATGACGAAATGAAGGAGAATGCCGGTTTTATTACGGTCGACATCGCGGATATAGGCGTATCTCCATCGTGTAACAGCCAAGTGCAACACGCCGGAGTCCATTCAATCTAATACTTCTAGGGGTTGGCTAGTAGCAACAACCATTTGAACCTACACTGCCAAAGAGGTCGACACGGACGTGGTTAGGGGCAGTTTAATATCGGATAATTGAATCCGACCTGGCTCACCCACCTTCCCTCCCGCTCACTCTCGGCTAGATGGCGTCGCGTGCGCCCGACAGAGATGCTCGGATGGGAATGCGAGAGAGCTGATAAAGAGTAAGAGAGAGAGAGATGGAGTGAGAAAGAGCGAGAAGCTTGGAAACTGCGCGGCTACTGGCCTCTTATTGCAACTCTGCTAAATGAGAGAGAGTGGGAAAGGACGGCTGGAGGCAGAGGAACATCCGGTTGCTACCTAATTTCTGATACGGGACATCCCAGAGAGTGGCGAAGTGGAAGCCCGACTGTGCCTGCGCGCAATGAGAGTACATCTTTTCCTGAACGATCATTAATGTTTAATGAAGTTTTTTTTTATTTGTCATCTATATATACGAAGAAATGCATTTTTTTTCGATGGACAAATTCGAATGTGAAACCATTTGAATTACACATCCAATTAAATGGAGATAAACAAAAAATGTAATTCATTTTTTTTGGGATTTTTTTTCTTTCTTTTTTTTTGGGATCTCTTTTATCGGCATTCAACGCATGAGTGAAAGGTTTTCCCTCCATCATCAGTTGAACAATTTCAAATATACAACCTTCTATATATCCCGTTTTAATTAATTTTTTAATTACAAATCCGCCCGTTCGAATGAAGTTGCTACTACTACTATTACTACTACTACCACCATGAAAAAAAAAACAGAGAGGATATTTGAAATGTTGTCTGCCAAAAAGAGCAAAACAGTTCGAATCGAGCAGATATGGTACGTATAATAATGAAAGAGAAAATCATCAAGAATCTTCATATGACCAACATTATTAATTTTCCAGAATTTATATTGAATGTTAACACGATATTTACACGTCATTGACGCTCAAACTCCCCCCAATCCGTTTCTCTGATGGGCAGTTTCCACTCGCCACAGAGAGAGAGAAAGAGAGAAACCTGACTGTTTACATAATCACAAAGCACTGCGATGTGCGTTATTAAAATGCTGGCCATGATATTAAATCTAGAATTTACAGTGGTCTGCCGTCGATGCAGATGGACAAAAATCCATGTCCTTTTCAATGAGATAAATCCATCGGCAGAAATAAAAATTAATAAAAGAGACATCAGTTAAAATGAATATATACATATAAATAAAACTGACATCATGGACTTATAGGATGATCCGGCGGAGGTGCGCGAATAAAGCGCGCTTCTGAAACATACGAAAGAACGCAGAGGGATATCACTATGGAAGAGAGGATATATACGAGGAGGCGGTGTGGAAGGTATCTTTTTTATTAAAAACGAACAAAAAACGAGATCGCTTCTCGGAATGCAATATTTCGACGGATTCATTTGGTGGAAACATTTCTTCCCCAGGAAAAAAATTCAATCAAACCTACTACGAGGTGAGAGGAAAGGGGGTGGACAGGGCCATGAGAAATAGACAGAGATGCGGACACGCGAGCCAACAACGCGAGGGTCTGGTCATGGAAACGGAAGGGTATATATATATACGAATAACTAAAACAGACTTTTATATTATTACCCATCCTGAGAAACATTGTCGAGGCGCACGAATTTCATTACAGCATTGTCTATTTGGAAAAGTTATGTTAACTTTTCATATAAATTATTCTCTTTTTTTACGATTTCCCCAGGATTTTAAACATATTAAATCAAATTTACATCCAACATATTACGAATCCCTTAAGATGTCTTTAGTTGCTCCAACAAGCTACGATGTCGTGATCCAATTAGACATAATCAGTGGAACCAACCCCCATCATAACAAACCTAACAAATTTCATTTAACCTCACATTCGCAATGACAAAGACCCGACAGTCTATTCGTGACTGAATCATATCCCAGGTCGGATCAATAAGTAATGTAGTCTGAAATCAACGACAAACGACAAGGTCTTATAGACAAAAGCAAAGTAGCTCAAACCTTAAATAGCCTGTCTATATGAAAACTTAAGGGAATCGATCATGAATGAAGATCATAAGTGGTGGCAGACTACTACACAATGAGTATAAGTCGGTCAGTAGAAAAAAGGGAACTTTCCAATAAAGTAGACCCATCTTCAACCTCAAGGATCGAGATTATTTGGAGGTTAGAATGACAGACGCGACGTCTTGGCAGCTCGAGAAGTGTCTTTACGAAGGCTTGTAGAACATTGCCACTAAAATATAAAGTGGCTTTGGGGGTGGCATAGCAATAGGGTGCCTATCGCCAACACTCGGCCTGGAACGAGGACGTCGGGGTGCTATTGATCGACTGGAGAGCCCGGTCAACCCTCTAGGCCCTACGTATACATATGCAAAATGAGTGTACACATACGTGAACTTCCATCAACATACAAGTATATTATTTAGAATCACATTTAGAGTGGGTTGTAACTATCTATAATACCCATTAAATCAAATGGTGAAAGTTATTTATTTGATTAAGTTGGATATCTTATTGTTTGGTTGGATATCTTATTGTTTTGCTTGCAAAGGTCAAAACAATTCTCAATTATTTATTTTCTTACTACAGAGCTATTTCTATTCATTTCATTAAGCAAACAAATCCTGCTACAGAGTTGAAGGTAATATTCCAACATTGAAAGTAAAGTGCGAATATATGAAGTAATATGAGTTTGAATAATAATTTTTGCGAGAAAGCAATTTATTACGCTTGAAAAGTCTTGGTGCAGCGAGACGATGCAGTAGTCGTGCAGGGAGAATGGATGGGTGGTAATGAAATTGCACTCATCGTGTGAAATTTAATATTAATACTGGATGTAATATGGAAGTAACCAGCGACACTCAACGGTGATGCAACCAACCACTGCATGTTAAATTTTCAGAAAGAAAAATAAGCATTTCACATAAATCAATTAGTTTTTTTAATGTGTAATACTTTTGTCCTTTTAGAGTCTGATATCATGTGCAAAACGAAGAGAAATCGCTAGGTACAGTCCCACTATACTGGCGGTTGTCCTTGAGCCGGAGTCTAAAATCTCCAATTCGCAATATCGCTCCATCTCTGTCTGGCTCATGCCCGAGCTCTCGCTGGTCTTCCTCTATATATCGCCACACTCCTCCCTCTCCTTGTCCTCCTTCGAGTTTAGTCCTGTGCCACCTCTTGCTGCTTGATACTTTTCTAATCGCGCCAGGATCCTTTTCGCGCCTCGCGAATTCGCCTGTGGCGTTGGATACACACGACCATGAACCTATTCCTGGGTGAAAGCGAGAAAAAAAAACATCGAAAAATAATTCGCAAGAGGTAGCCCCACGACCTTGAGGCGACGCCGGAGTAAGAGAGAAAGCCGAAGAATAATTCGCAAAAGAGCGACAGAGTTGCACGAATGAACCGTTAAAGCATATCATACGCGGGTATACGTACAAAAGTTACCTAAATTAATTACAATAATTTTATATACATTACGTAATTAAATATTGTAATTATGTAAATGACAGAAAATTCTTCATTTCCTTAATAAAAATTCTTGTTTCTGTAATAACGGAATGTTCTATAAGTAAAGAATGCAATTGATTATAAGCTAATCATATAATGGGATGTCATCTTGGACGCACAATGCAGGCTACTCGATAGATAATGCCGGATAATCCTGATTACTGGTGACTCAAAGCTATCCACAAGGTTATACCCGTAGTCCCAAGTGTGTAGAGAATGTGTGCGTGCAATATGCATTATTCTGAACAGACACAACCTAACAACGTATCGCTTGTAGGTATCATGGACAAGATAGCTTTAACAATGACTTCCATTACCGCTAGAAGCTGCTTCGGTTAATGGGCAAATTGTTCGGCGAGTCGTTCAAAACTTCTAAAACCCATCTTTGATGTTGCATTCAATATACTCCAAGTAGGAAACGATAGAAATTCGGACACTACACAACTTTAAATTTAATTTCACCGTCATCTAATGGATGTGCTTTCGTGTTAACATTATAGGATTCTACAAGAATACAAGGAAAACTATGACTTACAATGTTCAGCTGTTGACCGATTGTTGATTCGCCAAGGATGAGGCTGGAGAATTTCTAGATTGCGAGGGGAAACCGCTTGATCTTCCCCTTCTCCTTTAGTCTTACCACGTGGTGGTAGACACACGAGCGAAACGGTTTTGTAGACGCGCGAAAAAATGTACTATGATAACAAGCAAGAAGTTCTTTTATTTACTTACAAAACTTCAATTTTCAAAATTTGTCATATTTTTTTTCTTTAATTTAAGAACGATTAGCACGTTATAAACTATTTGTTACGATTGACTAGAGCGAATATTTTATCACTCTATGACAACATTGCAAGTAGTCTCTGCACTTTTGAACGAATTGTCTCAGAATCATTCAATGCAATCAAAATTCCAACGTCTTTTTCAAAACCTTTGACAGCAAACCTTCAACACAATTATAATCGATGTGTTCATCTACGATGACATCGGTATTTTTTCTATGATCAGTTCATTGACGCAATAGCAGCTGTCAAAGAATGACTTTTATGGGTTTGAATCAACCTAGGAAGATGAGTAAAATTCTCGTCGCGCGAAACGTGACGGACTGTGAATTGTAGGTAGACACGAACGAGGGGTACGTGACACTCGCGACGCCCGCTCGCGGCCGACTAAAAGCTGCGGAGACGAGTGTGCGCCTCGCGGGGGTGATTGGCCCGTGTGCACCGGCGCTCGGGGGGGTGGCTGCAGCGCCGCTGGATCCGCGTCTGGGGATGCTGAGCTTGCGGGCCTTACGTGTGAGAATTGTATCGCGCATTCAAGTAGTGGTGTGTGAATTAAGACAGAACCTTAAACCAAATTACTACTTTATCGAAGATACACGTTTGAATTGATTAAAACATACTTAGTCCACAAAACTTTGTGCAAATATTTACCTGAATTCATACTATAGTTGTTGGATTTTTTTTCCAAGAAAATAAAGCCGTACTCTGATGACATTAATTACAACCAAAGATAAGAAAAGAAGATATTCAATGTACATCATTCAATATGTAGAATTCTCGCAATACTTTTCATTCACAAACATCGTACGAAAGTCCAAGAATAGGATAACAGAAGAGGCAGAGGTTCACGCGTCCGCCTTCATCTGAATTTCAAGAGCTTCAGCTTATACGTATAGATAAAGGATTTTCGTCCCACGTGAGACATCCAAGTAAATCTCCAAAGGTTGCCATGGACGACATCTACCGGCAACACTTGGAGAACAACCAGAAAACAAAAATATACCCTTCAGATTATTTTAAAAAAAATATCTACAGTCTAATTCCCGAAAAAATAGTAAGAAATGCAGCTTTGAATAGCAAGACTTCTTATAGGTTGATGCAAGCTTCATTTTGTGTTACCCCCCTTTGTGCTTTTTCCACTGCAGCGCGAAGAAAGCGCGGGAAAGTCACAGCTGCGAAGGGGCGGGGCATGGCAACGCACGCGCAGATAATGGCCACACCCCCGCAAGCTCTCAGTAGGAGGAGCATGCAATGCTCCCATCCTAGTCATTTACGATTGGAGTTCCCGTTCACCTGTTCTCGCATGCCACTTCCCGCCTTTTGCTGGCTATTAATGCGCACCTGCAAAAGAAGCCTTAATCACCTTCGCCAGAGGATCACGAGCAGCCTCTCGGCTCTCTTGTCTCGGTTGCTAAACTATTCTAACTACACTCCTACAACTAATTTCACCCAAAGTGGTAACTTTCCGTTAATGATCAGACGGAATCCACCCATAAGAAAAAGGTCCCAATTACTGACCAAGTAAGGTTAAGACACTCAAAAAATGGACTATATGTTAATTAAATTTGTTTCAAACTAAATTTGCTTTTTAAGGTCAGTAATTGGGACATGGTCAGTGATTGGGATATTTACCTTACCATGATGATTCCTTATGAATTCTCTTTATCCAAAATATTCTAAAGAAACGATATCCAACTAATCCATCAAGAATTTAACAAAAAAAAAGTCGTCACGACACGTGTTTCATTCCAACAACGACAAAAAACAAGAAATCTGATCAATCTGCTCGCAAAACGTCCAGCAATTTGAGATTAATGCGACAAATAATTTGCTCGTCATTCTACGTCAAGCCACTTGGTCATGCACAAAGGACGAAGAAGGCTAAACACGCAGCAATGTTTACATGTACGCGATAAAATAACACTACGCGGCGACAAGTAATTTTTCTTCTCGCATGTTGTACAGTCGTCTGGCATGGAATGAGGTTATAACTGAGGATATGGTGTACGACAGTCGCGAAGCTTAAGCCAAGCAAAAGCCAAAAGGGAAGACGACATTCAGTGAGTAGTATAAGCAGTACCTATATAGGGGGAGGCGTGGAATAGCACACTGCTTCTATACTATGGAGAGTTTCGTGCCAAGGTGAGTCGTATACGTCGAAGGGAGAGAATTAATTACCTAGGAAGCCTTGCTGAACGCTTTGATGTCCAAAAGGCTTCCGGCGGCCCATGTAAGGTCTAAAGTAATCGACTTTGACCAGTTTCCGAACAACTTCTACCTCCACTGTAACCATCACTATCTCCTGTTATTCCAAAGATCTATCAATGAAAACCGATTTTCATCGATCTAAACGTCATCGTTTGATGCGAAAATTGCTCAAAGTGATAACGGGCCTTAATAGCCAGCCATTACCTGATGAAGCTATCGAGTGATGCTATAGTGGACTGCAAATGTATGGGGTAACACGAGTAAAAGGTGAAAAGGGGTGAGAAGTTCGATGAGATTGGGATCTCACACTCCTGGTGGTCGTCGAACTGTGTGCATGAATGACACGTTGAAGAAAAACTGATGAAAGATAACAGATACATACATAGATCTACTGTGGCTTGGGGGCTAATGACGAGGAACTCTGGGCATTCTGTCTCTCCGGCCTTTGGAACCTTTGGAATCAATAAAATAAATAGAGCCTGGGTATATAGCTCGTGTTTACCGACTACGGGCGATGTAATAATCCAGCTGAAGCACGAAACGAATGACTGGAGACACGCGACACTGCTCCAAACGAAATGGCTTCTGTATGTGCTTGCGTTTGAAGCGGCATGAGGATGTCGTTTGTTGAGCTGGTGACACGCGCGCACCAGGTAAGCGACCTCGTTGAGGGCCAAACGCACAATTGCTTGTTTGTCAGCCATGATTTGACATTTTTCGAGATATTTGTCAATCATGACAGGACGGAATTGTTTAGTAATGCAAATAAAATTCATTGCAATAAGTATTAATTGGATTTGGACATTTACGATCACTTCGGACATTTATTATCATTAATCAGACATTTATGACCAATTGATCAAACATTCCATGTACGATTACGTATATATAGACGCTGGAGCTTTTTAGAAAGTACAACCTGTGAAAATCTACGTTTTAACATCACGTAATGGAATGGAATAAGAGGAAATATTGAAATCCTGGTTTTGCTGAGCAAAATAATTACCCAAGGCAAATATTCACCAGGCGTTTAGCACGTATGTGTGTCCGACGGGATGAATGTGAAAGAATGGAGAGAGGGAGAGAGAGAGAGAGAGAGAGAGAAAGGACGACCCTTTCCTCTGTCTCACTCGCTATTCGGAAGAGAGCTCGGTCAAGATTTACATAAGAATAACCTGAAACAACAATCCCTCAGACAATTACGTAGCTTTTTACTCGAGAAAAAAATGGAATTCATATTCTTTTTATGATCTCTGTAAAAGCCTTCTTCAAGTTGTTTTTCTTTTGTCTTCATTGTTGTATGCAGGTGTCGAGGGAAAAATAAAAGTGTTGGTTTTTGTTGTTGCTGTACGGCCCAAGAAAAACATTTGCCATGAATAATTGCAGTACCGAGCAAAAGCTGATAGCATGTTTGGTTTTATATATGTAGGTATATGCACATATATATTCGAAGGAGCCGGATGATTTATAGAAATTTCTGCACAACTACGTGGCATTGGTGCGGCAAGATCTATCATTAGGTTAACGCTGTGAGGCGCCGGGCGCTCAGGCACTATCATTATCTTCGGGTCAGGCCCTTTTCGTTTCGCCTGCGGCCCTCACTTCTTTTTCATATACACTCTCTCTTCTTCTTCTTCTTCACTCGCGATGTTTTGCGAAACCGATCACCGCATTCAGTACTTACATAAGCCCATTTCATAATACCTAAGTACAACTCGGGTATAAAAACGCATGCCAAAGTTTCTTTTTTCGCTGCGTAATTTTCCACAAAGGAATCATCCGCTGTATACACCAGACATGCGATGATGGACAATGAAACTGGGTTTGAATTTTCCTCATAACTGTAACTATTGTCAACATAATGTGCCAGTGGTTTTCAATACCTTGCAGACAATAGTGATCTAGATGTTAAAAAGCCCTTTCCATAAATGTTTAATAATCAAAAAAATGATAAATTTCGTTTTTAACGATGAAGTGAGGTTCTCTGTGGGTTGTGATAAATTCCGGTTATTTCGATGAATAATTAATTGATAATGGAGATATTTCTCGAAAAAATTGAGAGCCTCTGCCGAAGCAGATCCGCGTCATGGACTCTCTTTCGAACATTCATCCGAGGTCATGTGTACGAGATCTCGGATGCCCTCGGTTCTCGATGTACGACATTGTCTCCCATTCCCAACTTACCTCACAGCAGAAGAACCACGATTAATCCCTCGCTCCTCGCTTTGTCTCAACGTAGACCCAACCACCGTCACATTCGGCTCGTCGTTTCTCTCTGTAACAAAAAAAAAACAGTATATACACTTGGCTTGGCCATTACGAAAAGGACCTCCGGACAATATTCTGAATCCTCTTGCTGTTTCCCATATTCGCTTTAAAAAATACAAACAAGAGCAAAAAAATAGATCCCATAATCGGAGTTATCTAGAGACTCGTCGAAAAGTCTCGTGAAACAATAATAATAATACTTGTATAATAAAAAATGAGAAAAAAAATGAAAATAAAATTTTGGATAATCAAGCTCGAGCGGGATTAATTCGTGGATGTGCATTATATAGCTATACCTCTCGAAAATATGCAAACATATAATAATCGAGAGACTAATACTGAAAAGTGGAGAATATATATGCAAAAGCTTCCAACGAGGACCATTGAGAGATGAAAAAGCTCGCGATATCCGTATCCGAGGATCTCGTGCACTCGTTTATAGCGCACTCGACTCGTATTAGCGCGGATCAGCGTACTTGATGCGCTCGATATCCGTCGACGAGAGTTCAATCGTTCGACACAGCTGCACAGAGTTTAACTATATAAGTTGACTCTTCAAATTACAAATAAAAATAATAAAAATGTCTATTTTTTTTTATTCTTTTATCATGGAAGAAACATTAAAATGTAGCATTTTAAAAGTTGATTTTAATCCTCATGGTATTTTATTCCAAGTGGAAAGCTCATTTCCACGAGGAAGGAGAGGAGAATCCTGTCGACGACAACGAAAAGGAAGGAATGAGAGAGAGATAGAGAGAGAGAAGGAGTATGTAGTAGGAGTAGTTGCTCGCAAGCGAAAATCTGCCCATTGTTCTTCTTTCTGTGGAAAGAAAAGCGCCCGCGCGCGCGCGCGCGAGCTATGCCGGCTTAGTTTACACGGGATAAACCGAGGGACTTTCTCGTATATAGAGCGCTTAATGTCCTCTTTTCCACTTCCCTCCCAACAGTCGAATACTCTCGTGCGTTTTCCAGTCCACGAGAATTTCACCAGCATTTTCCCCACTTGTATTGTACAGAAGGATAATACGAGAATCCGTACGTACATTGTAATTTATAATCCCTCGAAAAAGACGTTTTCTCCACAGTAGATATATATTATTTATTTATTTATATTGATGTAAT
>JABSMT010054102.1:0-11642 GCA_018902335.1 Eumacrocentrus americanus
ATATTTCACTTTTATAGTTTTATTTCTATTAAAGTAATTCAATGAACTTTCAATCTTGGTCTCGTGGCGTTTAACTTTGATTAATACTGGAGTCAAGGGTGAAAGTGATCAATGACTCGAAGATAGACCGTTAAATTAATTATTTAATAATAAATTCATGTTACTCACGTTTTTGCTTACTGGTTAGTGGTGACTTGAAGCCCGGGCCGAAATAAATTTGTTCTTAACGTATCCATGGACAATTTTGAAGCAGCATTTGTCGTTGCAGGTGGCTCATTAGAAACGGCAAGATGCTCCGTCGTTGTAAAACGGCACAATATATCACGAGCATTTGGAATGAAAATCATGATCAACCCCCACTAGTGTCTACTATTTATTCTCCCCAATTACACCCTCGTAGATGGCGACCATCCTGCCTATAGCTCTTACTGCCCAACATAGACACGGAATAGTCGCTTAATAATGAGTCCGATGAAGATCGAACAGTTATCGGAATATATTCACAGGACTTTTAAGACCTATGTTAATATATTTTATGAAAAATATATTGGCAGAGGTACTGATATTTACAGTGGTTGGGCGTGAGCTTTATGCCCACTGAGGATTTTTCAACGCGCAACCCCGACGCGTTTCCGTCACAATCACGCACAAGCGAGATTACCAGCTCTAGAGGGATGTTGCCAAAATCCGCGGCCCATTCAACAGATTCATTCTCAAACGAGTACGATGTCATGAACTCCGTTATTTATACGACGGATTTTTTTCATTCTCTAACGCAGGTTCACAATCGCTGCTTGATATGCAATTAGTGGAAAAGTGGTGAATACGGTAAGTAATGGATGAGAGAAATCGACTAAGAAGATTATATTTACAGACTTCAAAAAAATAAGATATCCGAATGTATTTTCTTTATAGTAATAACCACCCAGTACTTGATAAATAAATATACTTTACAGGTTTCGATTATAATTTATATACAGACGCAATGACATGGGCAATGGTAATTGAGATATCTTACCCCTCATGTGGGAGGAAAAGACGGTGATATTAACGTTGTGAGCAAATACTTGGGCCGGTCGTAGACCCAGATCTTGATTGTCCAAGTCGATGGCCTCTGACTGATGAGAAAATGAGTCTGGATAACCTTCACTACTGCTTATGTATTCAGGAATGCCCCACGTTGCCTGTTCGAACCACTCTATCGAGGAATTTTCCTCTTCTTCGTCACTGCTACTGCCGCTTGTTGTAGCATCACGCTCTAACAACGTGTCCAATCGTCTCTTTCCACTATTGGTTTTTTCATGGAGACTCTGTAAACCAGATTTGTCTGAAGTTCCAGCTTCCTTAGGCTCCTTGGTTTGTTGTGACTCATTTCTTCCATTTTCATCAACAACAGAAATGCCCTCATGCGGAGATGTTGAAATTTTGTCTATTAATAAACGATCTGTATCTACATCTGCCTCTAATTCCATGGCATCCGCAGACAGACTCTTTAGAACTTCCCCACATGTAGATATATTTTTATTTGAAATCGGACTTTGCTCATTCTGGTTTCCTATATTTACAGATTTTTTTAGTCGAGACGAGCAACTAATATCTTCATTCTCACTCCGTGACTCGGTTATCACATTGCGTTGATGACTGGTTGACGGAGAATTTTCAGTGACTGTGGACCTATGAGTATTGTTTGTACCAGGTTCCGTCATTTGATGCGATTCCTCTTTGCTATCGTCCATCTTAAAAAGATCACGTGTCCATTCATCGACTTTTGATGCAGTCATTATTCTCACCTTCTGCATTGTCGACCGTGGATGGGCGTCAAGGTAGAGGAACAATTGAGGTCGAGACGTATCATCCTCGTCATCGTCGCTCGAGGTAGTTTCTGTCCCATCGTAGAATGGAAGAATACAACGCTGTGCTACAGGCTGTTGCGGACTGGGTTTATTCGCGCCAGTAGTAATCGGATCTCTGGATTCTAACTGAGGATGCTCGACCCACACATTTCTTCGAAGTACACTTCTAATTCTGCATCGACATAAGTCTTGAAGTGACAGGGGTTCTGATTGAGCTGTAAACCATGAATAAAAATTTCTTATAAATAATTAATCGAGGTACATATGACTTATTCGATGGAAATAAAGAAAAAGAAATTACGTAGTTGAAGTACACTATGATTGTCATCTTTAGGTATAGCTAATGAAGCAAATGACACAGGAAGCATGGCCTTGTGCTTCCAAGTATCAGTATCCACTCTTTCAATTCTAAGCAAGTGATCTTTATACGGCATGACGAGAATCCCTCCTATTTTAACAAACTGCTTGATAAATGGCTCATGAGATTCAGGACAAGCTGCGCCACAGTACACTCTGTCATATTGCCTATTGGGAACTAGTCTCAGACAATTTCCTGTTGGCCAAATATTGCTTTGAGTGCTTGTTTTTATATTTAAAGATGGATAATGTCTTTCTTACCGTGCATAAAAACTGGTTCACAAAAATCAAACTCATCCAGAGCCAATGATTTCTGTTTAAATTCTTCCAGCCTCTCATAAGCATATTCCAGGCAATCTTTATTTAATTCTATCCCATGATTAGTACCATGATGATCTGCAAATGATAAATATTATTTGCTCATTTCCAGTTGCCCGGTGTCTGCATAATAGAAATAAGTCTCACTTAAAATCAAACCAGCCATTGTGCTCAAGTATCCAGTTCCGGAACCAAGATTGAGGAAACTCAATCCAGATTCCAACGACAAACCTTCCATGACTTTACTATAAACACATGGGGCTGATAAGTGAATATTGCCAATTTTCCAGGACAAATCTTTGTAGGCCCCATCACGATGAGATGCCAAGACATAATCGCCTCTATCAACAGCTCGGAAAACTCGTTCGACCTTCTTTGTTTTTATATAGCCCAAGAACTTTAATATGTCTACTAGGCCGTCGTTATTTTCTCCACTACTGACAACATTCCCCATTCTGACAAATCAATTCTGAAATGATGCAATAGACCTAATCTTTCTGTTGGTACTATTTCAACTATAACTGTAATAGCTTATCATTCGCAATAAATAGTGTTGGTGGGAATTAGAAATAGCTTACCACAGCTAACTAGCTCCTTAGAGCTGCAAAGAATGAAGTAGATACGCAAAAAATTTCCGTCAACGAACGTAATCAATGTTAACATATCACAAGAGAACGAACCGACGAGAGGTCCCACGCCGCTGTTGACATTTGAATAGACTGCTCGTTCCTTTCGATAAGTAAATATAAACGGGTGTCGAGTGTCAGTGCCGTCACTCCGTCAGTGGTGTCAGCTGATGCAAAGCAATGCAAAGTATATATCAAAGTGAGGCAGCGATTCTTCTCTCTCCTTCTGTGAGTGCACATGCATCCAACCAGCGCCATCTGTGGCGATTTTTAGTAGCGAACTCAAGAAGTGTGTTATGTCCTTGTGAATAGAGTTATCGTTCTACTCAGCTTTACCGACCGTGGATTTTCTTGATTTATAGTTGCAAGTTACAATACTGCAACTGCAAATGCAGTAATAGTTCATATAAAACTACAAGTATGTGCTGACTGAAGATAACAGCTGCGTAAATTTATATTCTCGGATGTTATGCTTATGAACAATGAATTAAATCTTTTCAATTATGAGGCTCATCTTTTTTTTTATGACAAATTAATGTACACATCATACCATACAAATTTATAGAAAAATAATAATCTATATGTATTGTCAAAGGCTCATCAATTTTATTAATTTAATATCCTCACCAGAATATACTGGATGTTGTTCTGATAGAGGAACATATTCCAAGCTGAATTTTGTATTCAATTCTTTCAAAAATTCTTCCCACACCGATATCTGTCCTGGAGTATCTCTTTGCTCTTGAGACAGAATAACATAAGTACTTTGATCTTTTTTACAAAAATGTTGTAATGTTTCTATTAAAGGCTCGATGGACTGAAAAGAAAAAAAATACTCTACTATAAGTCTTATCCAATAATGAACTACAAAATTATTATTAACGTGATACCTCTGAATAATATACACAGTCAGCTAAGAGAATAATATCTGAAACAAAATCCATGTCGATTTTTCCTCCCCATTCGAGGACTCGAAGTTCAATAGATCCCCCGCTGGCACTCCATTCATTTTCATTCATTAAAATATTCTTCCTCAGCATTGGAAGAGCACTTTCAAGGTCAGTTATCATCACATGAGCTCTGAAATATTACAATGGTTATAAAAAATCATCAACACAATAATAATGGGGTAAATAAATCAAATAAATCAAACCCAAGACAGGCAGCAGTCATTCCGACACAGCCAATACCTGCACCAAGCTCCAAAACTCTTTTACCACGAAGCCAATTGATTTCATGCCGACTCTCTGCACACAATGTATCTAAATATTTAGCTAAAACGAGAGCAGCATCCCATACTACGCAATTAACCTCCCCTACTTTTTGCTGGCATAGTCTCAATTCTTTATTCAAACTTTCCACTTCAAAAATTCGTATAAACGTATCGTTTTCCATTCGACTTTTATTTAAAAAAACCTAACCGCACTCCTAGCTACTATATATAGCAATACAATGCGTCTTTTCCTGGCGCATTCGCGGGCGTCCTTTGAACTATTCAAATTTGGCACGCAAATACTTTTTGTACCGGCATTTGTGTGTGCTAACCATATTCTGAATGTTGGAGGTTATGCTGAAACGTTATTGCAACATTATTAGATCAAACAAAGACAGTATTATTATTCCTGATAAGTGGACAGATATTTTAGGAGCTGCGCTCAAGATTGTACGTAAAAAACATTTATAAGGTACATGTGGAGTCGATTACTGGAGTGAGGTAATAAGTGAAGTTGGATACTGAAGATGACCATGTCTGAAATCACACACAGAGGTTGTAAGGAGCTGCTGTTCCAACGAATGCTGATGGCTGTTGTATCCAGCATATTCGTTCAATTCTTCTTTATGAGCTGTGTAATCTTAATTACGAACCTCAGCATCGCAGCACCCTTGTCATGGATACAAGACACTTGGGCCATAATCACATGCTTTCGGATGTGGTGCTACTTCATCGTTCTCGCAACGGTTATTGTACTCCAAGGACTAATTTGCAGCAAGAATTATTTGAATGTTCCACCGTATGCTGAGAGTAGATTTGCAATGTTCTGCAATCTATTCACGCCTCATAACTTCATGGTAGGAGGGTTGTATCTCACTGTTGGACTAGTCTTAGTGTGGCTTCATCTATCATTGGAAGGTGGACGATACAGTTCGCTAACAACACACTGCAGAACAATACATGGATATTGTCTGGTGGAAGAATATTTATTTTTGATACTTGGAGGCTTATGGACTGGAATTTACTACTTCACCAAGACCAATATATTTGGATTGCAGCAGCTGCAGTTTCCTATTATTCCTCAATCCATATTCACACAAGTCAGGAGAGGCATTAGTGCTGTATTACCAGTAGCAATGACCAGTGCAGTTTGGCCATCTCTTTACTTTTTGGTATTGTATTACTTTCTTGGCTCATACCTGAGGGGAATTGCAGTATCAACCTTATTCGTTAACGTGGAGAACGATCCATTGGACAAAGTATGGAGATTGCTCAACGTATCATTGATAATGCATTCCTGGCTGTATGCGTCCCTGTTTGCCTTGACTATGAACAGTATGCACTTACTCTTTCAAGCTTACTTAACAGAATGGATGCAATTTGAAATTGGACAAGGCGTGTACAATACTAATCACCCTGTCATCACTTTACCAGAGGCATTAACCATGGATAAAGTTCCCATTATTCAGCATCTGGGATACTTGGACCTTGTTACATTGGCACAAATGCAAAAACACAAAAGAACTACGTTATTTACTCTGAGTCAACCTGGTGGGCATCCTTACAATTGGAATAGCATCGTTGAAAAGTGTCTGAGTCTCATTATTGAATTTGCCAAGGAAATTAATATCGTATGTTCTTGTAAACAAGACCTTAAATCGACGTCACCAGAAACTACGAATTTTAGATCTGAAAAATCATACACTTATCGCATGCGAAATCTATCTTCCCCGGCACCATCAATGAATCCATCGCCTGACAATCTTTGCACCCCGCAAGCTTCTACCACTGGACAATTTATCCTGGAGTTCATCAAATCCACAAAGCAAAATTTGGTCGCATATCTGTTATCCAAGCCATTGATTTTCTATTTTTTTGGGACACAAGACGACAGCAAGATACAGCACCTCTTGATAAACGGACAGCCTGTAATTTGGGCTGCTGATGCGATTTCTTCCTTGGCTGTAGCCTCACTTACAGAGGATCCCTATGGTATCGTACAAAAGGATTTACCCACTATTATAGAAACCTTACTTCTTTTGAAGCAATCACTTGATAAACTTTATAAAATGAATATGTTAGCGAGAAAACTTCAACACGATGACAAAGACGTGAGACAAATGTTGACGTCTTTGAGATCGGCAAACAGACGGAGTATCTATCGAATTGTAATTACTTTCAAATACTACATTGATGATTTAATACTCGAGCAAACAGTAAGAGATCAATTACAGAATTTTTTAGTTTGTAAAGAATAAGTTACTGTTTATAACTGTGTAAAACGTGTGATTAATCATAAAGTAAACAATGTTAAGGTCGTAAAATTATTTTCTTACTTTCTACTAATGTAAATTTAAACCTTTACCTTTGCCATGAATAAAATACTTTTGGAAAATTTATACAAATATTTATTAATGACATTTTACATTTTCTTTAAATGTTGAACAACACTTAAATTGTAAAATAGCTTTTCACGCAACATACTCCAGGTTTTCAGTTGTACAGTTTGTAAGCTGGTGAGGTACTTCCATAATTTTGATTCTTTCTGAATTGTCGTGCCATGGATTTTTAGGAATACTCCCAGGTATGCCTGTGACAATTCAAAATTCTGATTACTCACCATCATATACCTAATCATTTTCATAAACTGTAACATTATTTCCATGGAACACGCGGGATCCATTGAAAGTGATTGTATTTCAAATTCAATAGCACTAGGACCTAGTGCCTTGAATCTGTCAATGACTGCTGAGTAATCTTCGGTATCATTCGTGCCTTGTAATAGTTTGCCGAATGCTGTTAAATTACTAAAGTCTGGCGGTATTAACATTTTACTGTTTTCTGTGGACTTCTGCACATCGGATAGGTCGAACTGTAAATCCAAGGAAGGTATCGTCGGAAGAAAAAATGGAGCAGCTTCTGGAGCTTTCGGAGGTTCCTTCGGCTTATTTCTCTTTTTGACAATGTCAATGTTGAGTAGATTCTGCCACCTCGGGTTCGCCAGCGAAGACATCGTTATGAGATCTGAGGCAATTTGCTCTGGGGAGGCGTATTTCTTGTCCTCATCGTTATCATCGTCGATTTCAATCTGTTCCACATCCTGACTTTCTTTCTCTGATGATGCTCCAGGAAGGCTCACCATTGGTATCGAATAATCTGATCGTATGGCTTTGAACGATACGTGAGAGAACAAGGTTCTATTGGACCACAAATAAATTCCCAGATTACACACATGAGCTGTAGTGAGGAATTCTCCTGTTGGTGAAAAACTGAGCGATATGCACGCCTCTGGGACCTAAAAAATAAAAATCAGTAATTAAAAATTTATTCCATTCGCAGTCACAATACTTGCTCAAATTCTTACCCGAAATATGTCTATCGGTTGACCAGATGGAATGTCCCATGTTCTTATGGTGCAATCCATGGAAGCAGTTATTAGCCATCTGGAATTTGGACTGAATGCAGCATCGGTTAAATGACCTATGTGGCCTCGAAAATGACGAACTAATCGTCTGGTATCCAGATCTATCAAAATCACGCTAAAATCTTCTAGCGCCAGGGCAATAAGAGAACTTTCTTTGTGTGACCTTAAGAATTTTACGGCTTCACTCAAAGTTACAATGGTTCGTGGCTGAGTATCTGAAAGGAAACTTATTATTATTTTCAATAAAAGAATTGCTATCTTATAAATAAAATTCAGTTACCTTTGCCAGATTTAAAAGGCCAAAATTTCACTTGGGCATCTCGACCTGCTGAGACAACAATTTGATTTAATGGGTCCACTAAAAGTCCTCTAACTGGTCCTTGGTGTGCTTCGTTCTCTCCACCATATGTAGCTCTGTGTTGTCCAGATTGAATATTAAATCTATCAATATGTCCTGTGTTATATCCTATGACGACAAAATTGCCGCACTGCGTTAAGCATACGCTGGTTGCATTGGCGTTATAATTCTTCGAAAATCTATGTGGAAGAAGTTTGTGCTCTCCCATCTTCAATTTGTCGTAAGACCACGTTGTGACGACTCCGAGCCCTAGATGAGTTGCTGCTACATTGTCCCATTCTTTTTCTCTTGTTTTCTCGCAAACAATTTCAGTTATTGGAGGCATTATAAGATTATCCTCGACGAGTCTGCCTTTCTTCTTGGACGATTTCCTGTGAAATGACGCTCTCCCAAGGCTCTTGTTGAATGTTTCAGTAATTGTAGAAAATATCCTCAGAGAAGAGTCACCACCAGCAGTCAATATGTTGTTGCCGTCATTGTCGTAAAACCTGATGCATGTGGGAGGTTCTGAATGTCCCTCTCTAATTCTCAATAATCTTGCGGCACCATCAGCCAAGTCAAAGATCCACAGCTTCAATGAATTGTCAGGAGAAGATGAGACGATCAATGGTTCGTTGGGCAAACATTTCAATCCCGCAACGGTTCCAAAGTGTGCACTTAGTATCTGACTTTCGACTTTCCGCTCCTCAAGATTCCAAAAAACTATATGACCTAACATACTGCCTGTAGCCATGATAGGATGTCCATCACTTCGAAATGAAATAGAGGTGACCAATCCCCAATCCTGGACAAGCTCAAAGATCGTCGTATCTACTTTTAAATTGTGCAATTTAATTTTTCCATTGGCCAATCCAATAGCTACTACATCTATCGCAGGTGCTTGTTCAATTGCTGTTACTGCAGAGGCCCATCCACCAAAAGTATAAATCATCTTAGTAGTTTTGATGTTCCACAATTGTAGATGTCCTTGTTCACTTCCGAGTAATACTTTATTCATATAAGTACTCGGATGCATCAACGTGGTAATCTTGAAGGCATCATTACTGAAATTTAGCTCTAACACTAGTTCTTCTGACTTAATGTTCCACACTTTCAAATTACTCTCTTCATCTATTGACAATAAATGAGGACCAAATGGTAGTATTGCATGTACAGGGAATTTGTGACCCACGTATGTGTGTTTCAATTCTGATCCTCGACGCCACGCGTAGACATTGCATTCACTGGCTGTATACACATGGTAAGCATCAGCAGATAAACAAGTAATGTCACCTGGGTGAGCACCAGAGACACTGAGAAGTGTAAAATGAGAACATCCATAGGTGTGGAATGCTCTGCTAACGCAGGTAACAATTAAATTTTCTTTTCTTCGTTGAATATAACGTGTTATGAGCGGTATGTGATTGCTCACATAACCTAAAGCACGATTTCTTGAAAATATCTTACTTTGCGCCATCGTCGTCGAAATGTCTCTTAGTCCAGCAATAAAATGAATTTTTGTGTTTTACTTATGAGGAAAAATTTTTAATTAAAAAAAAAAAAAAAAAAAAATGAATGTATGTACGAAATTTTTATTGTTTTCTAATATGCACATGGTCTCCCGCAGTCTCCCGTGACATGTGAGAATGTGAGGCCAATTATTTCTCATTTTTGCCACGCAGCGCTAATGATGCAGAGGGTATGTGCGCGGTAATACATCTACGCCTAGATAGAGCTAACTCCGCTACGTTCGCGCCAATCACGAGGCTTCATACATCAAAGTAACTACTCAAAAAACTTAATTTCTTAATATCTAATGAGTTCTGCATTTTTTTACCCAATTCTCGATCTAATAATTGTCAACAAAATTATTTAATTTAATGAGATAATTGGAGATTTTGATTACTGCGACATGGTATTTGAAAACTCATTTGATGCAGGTGGTCACCAAAGTGGGTGTTCTTCGTTTACTGGACGAGATCCGTGGGATATTGTTCTCCTCGACGTTTACGTTGCTTTCGGCACCGGTTTATTATCGGTGTCGTTGGAATTCTGTCATTTCCTTTGTGCGGAGCAGTGAGATGCGTAAGTATGCTTTTTTTTTATAAATCATATGTAATAGCCCAGGTCTAACCACCAATCTGGGCGATCGATAACACTGACCGTTGGAGAGGTTTGCGTGAGGCTTTGAAATGTCATCTGGGATGTGGGGCGTTATCGATATCTCATTTGAGGTTTAGTACATTAATCAATTCCACATATTTCATTTCTGAGCTCTACCAATCATTTGTCTTTTCATTTGTATTGAGAGCCTTAAAGAAATTATTTCTAGTGCATATTGTTCTTTCGGCCAGCCATCACTTTCTAAATGTCACAACGATTTTATTGAATCAGTGTTATTATTATTATTTTCTCAGTTTGGAAAAATATTTTTTTTATGTTCCAGAGTAGTTAACAATTGATTGGCACCCTTCGTCAAAATGATTGGAGGTCTATTTGTCTACAATCATAAGGGAGAGGTACTCATCTCGCGAGTGTACCGCGACGATATTGGAAGGAATGCAGTTGATGCATTTAGAGTAAACGTTATTCATGCTCGACAACAAGTCAGGTCGCCCGTCACCAATATCGCCAGAACGTCTTTCTTCCATATAAAAAGAGCTAACATCTGGTTGGCAGCCGTAACTAAGCAAAATGTTAATGCAGCAATGGTGTTTGAGTTTCTCCTCAAAATCAATGATGTCATGCAATCATATTTCGGAAAAATTTCGGAGGAAAACATCAAGAATAACTTTGTCCTAATTTATGAATTGCTTGATGGTGAGAAATCGATATCAGTAAAGATTAATCTAATTATTCGTGTTATGGCATTGGTATTCTGTTCTGTTTCACAGAGATTTTGGATTTTGGATATCCACAAAATTGCGACACTGGAGTGCTGAAAACATTTATCACTCAGCAAGGAGTCAAGTCAGCCACAAAGGAGGAACAGGCCCAAATCACTTCCCAAGTGACAGGACAAATAGGGTGGAGACGAGAAGGAATAAAATATCGACGTAATGAGCTCTTCCTCGATGTTTTGGAGTACGTGAATCTTTTGATGAGTCCACAGGGACAAGTTCTGAGTGCTCACGTGGCTGGAAAGGTAAAATTTTTCTTGATAAAATTTCACAATGTGATTGCATAGTGAATTAAAAAAAACTGTTTGTATGTTCTCAGGTGGTGATGAAATCATATCTGTCTGGAATGCCCGAATGCAAATTTGGTATCAATGATAAGATTGTAATGGAAGCACGAGGGATGAAGGGCGGTAGCGGTGCATTGGGCGGTGGTGATGATCCAACAGGAGCACGTTCTGGTAAACCTGTTGTAGTAATTGATGATTGTCAGTTCCACCAGTGTGTCAAGCTCTCTAAGTTTGAAACGGAACATTCCATAAGTTTCATACCACCGGATGGCGAGTTTGAATTAATGAGGTATATCTTTTTCCTAAATTTATATATTATATAATAAT
>JABSMT010054113.1:0-11637 GCA_018902335.1 Eumacrocentrus americanus
TTTCTAAGTAAAAGCGACAGACCCTTCGTAATACAATAGAGCCTCAGTTTTTGTAACATAACATGAAACCTTTTAAACTGCATATCCTCAATAAACCAGGCTTCACTGGAAAAGCAATAAAATCCAGATGCTCTCGCCCGAAGGGAAAGCAGGAAACCCGAGTCGAAATCCGGGGACTGAAAGAGGTCCGAAAGTCCTTACACCGAAGATCCGAAAGAGTACTGAAACAAGTCCGAGAGTTCCGACACACCATGTAAATTTAGAAGTCCTGAAAGAGTACAGAAAGGTCTTGAAATTTCCATTTTCGGACTAGTCTGCGCTCTTTCGGAACTCGGCGATTCAGTACTTTCTGTACTGTTTCAGGCCTTTCACCGATCCGAGAAGGGAGGGGGGGAGGGTGGAGCGTCCATAATATTGAATAATAAAAAATAAAAATATCTGAAATTTATTTCATTTTTTACGTTATATATTTGAGATCTTTTTTTATATTTCTGTCTTATAAATACAAAACCGCACAACATAAATGTTTTTATGCTTAAACAAAAATAAAATTGACAAGATAGACTTAAAATAAATAAAATTAAAAAAACTCTGATACTATAATAGATACATTAAACATCTTATTAGCAGTTTTCTACTGCTGGGTGCTACTCTTTAGTTTTCTCTCCCTTGTACTTTCGATGAATCATTATTATTCTTTGGTATGGAATTTTTCTCCATGCTCTTTGAATTTTGGTAGTTGCGCTTATTACTGATGGTATGATTTATATATCGTATGAATACTTTTTCAGTAATTTGGTCTTCGCGCGATCGTTTTTCATTAATTTTTCCTGAAAACAGAATACAAACGAAATTAGTTCTGTCGAAACGTTTTTACGATTCCGATTTACTTACTGAACAACCCTTTCAGCAGTTTAGGGTCGATACTCGGTCCACCTCGTGTTCCTTTGGCTGTATAATTTATAAGTTTGTCTCTATAAATCTCCTGGAGCACATCCTTTACGAACGCTTGCCAATTGTTGTAATCAGGTCCATACGTTAGATGTATTAAATTAAAAATAGGTGAAGACAGGAAAAAACCACAGCCAGGATATAATTCTTTCTGTAAAAAATCAGAAAATTATTATATGTTATTTAGCTCCCATTCAAAGAATAAAAAACGAAGCTAAAACATTTTTATTTACCCGGTTTTCACTGGCAGTTAAGAACTCAGGGGTAATCTACAACATATAAAATACATTAATGATGATGAACATGCACCAATCGATGAACTACAATAATATAAACAATCAAAATTAGAATATGTACACTCTAATTTCACTATGAAATATAATTAAATATAGTACCTCCAAGGTTTTTGCAGAACTGTTTTGTAATTTCTTTGTCCTTCATCTGTCCTATGGGTAGCAACGGTGTCTCTGGTCTTGAACCATTCACGTTATTGACAGTTGGAGAAGTTGGTTGACTGATTACTGGCGTCTCAGAATGCTCAATTAAAGGTATGGATTGGTCGCGGTTGTACTGAGTCGTGGATGTGAAATTATTTGGAATATGTTGAGGAATGGAGCTGGATGATAATAATGATAAAATAGTTGAAGAAGCTTTCGGTGATGGAAATGAAATCCGTGAAGATTCGCCAATATCAGTGTAGGAATTATTCGAGCAAGTTGATGATAATGACACTAGTGGATCTTGAGTTGGGAGTGGTGATGATGTGGAAAAAGTAGATGTCGTAGGTGGCAGGTGAACATAAGGTCTAAAAAATGTATTGGCAGGAGAATCAGGAGCTGTTGTGGAAGTGGATGATGCATTTTGACGCCATTTATCAAGATCCGTATAAGTAGAGGTTGGTGAATTTGGCGACACCTGTGAGCCCAAGCTTAATGTTAGTGGAGAGATAGGTGTAAGTTGAAAATCACGTTGAAAAGGCGCAATAATTGGGTTAGTTGTGTGTGGTTGTATATTGCCAGGACCCATTGGAGAGCAAGGATTGATTATTGAAAGTGGTGCAATTGCACTTGAATCATGAATCGATGGTGCTGATATACTGAAAGGAGATGATGTTGGCAAAGTAACTGACATTGAGGGTAATCCAGAAGTCAGAGGTAATTGTAGACGTGAAATATATGTAGCGTTATGACCAGTTGACTCTAATGCAGTTGATTTGGAATTATTCCTTCCCGACGAACACGATCGAGGTTTTTTCGCTGTTATATTTAAATCATCTCCAATCTCAGACTCAACTCTCCTTTTATTATTTGTTTGTAGCTCACTAAGGACCTTGTTTGAGCTGACTTGTCTCTTAGTTCCTTATCCTCTTTTTCCTTTATTTGGTTTTGCTGTGCTGGGTTCACTATTATTGCACATAGGTTCACTATTATTGCAATTACTATTGCTAGTCATGAAACTACGCATTGCCTCCATTATATTAGCTGATTCATTTTCACCTAAAAGTGGCGATTAATTGCAATTAATACTAATCAAAAGAAAGCTTCATTACAAAACAAAATTAATAATTTGTAAACAAATTATTTATGCTCACCACAAATCGCCAAAATCTTAGCTTTATGCCCACCGATGACGGTCTCAGCTCCAACGATACGGTGTTGATAGGGCAAAACATCCAACAAAGTGTTGGCAATTTGATTGGTTTCATGCCACAACACAATAGCGCATTGTTTCGCAGTGGACATCTAAAAATTAATAGATAATTATAATATATTGCCTTGGTATATGCTGTTAGACTGACGTATATATGGCGTGAGAGGTTATACTGTGATTCCTTACCTTGATTTTGTCGATTTCACCGTTGTTTCACCAATTTCTTCACAGTTGTCGAAAAAAACGTACCACCGCATGTACGGACACTTAAATTATTATAAATAAAGCAAAAATTATACCTATATATTATTGATTTATTTTATCGATCACTTTTGCTTTCTTTGGTGAAGTACGTTGACGTCGTTGACGAATAGTGCAAGTGGAGCTACAATCACCAGGCGCATATGCATCTGCGCATAGAGGATGAATACACCGGTCAGTAGCCATTTGAAAACTTGTATTTTGCATTCTTTTTTGCGTTTTTTTCTCGAAAATTATTGTTAATTAATTTATATGAATATTTATTGAGTTCAGTATAGCTTAAGCTGTATTAAAAAAATTGGAGCCCATCATCTCCTCTTGATCATGTCACAGTCTATAAATATATGTAAACTGGGGACCGCATAACCTCAATTTGGCCTATCTCGTATTGTGAAAAAATTTTAACCCGGTGTCGCGTTAGTAATAATTGAGTGAAAATGTCACACAATAAATCGTTCCATGAGCTGGGACGTAGACAACAAGCTGCCCGTATTAATCTGGCAATGATGCACTATAGAGCAAATGATAATCAAAATGGTGTGCGAAACGAGGAGGCTGATTTAAATCTTGCTGCACAAGGCAACGTGCGAAACGAGGAGGCTGATTTAAATCTTGATGTACAAGGCAACGTACAAAACGCGGCAAATTATGAAGAACCAGCTCCTGTCCAGCATCCTATCATGTAAGTAATATGATTTTTTATAGAACCTTCGGTATTGCTTAGAATTTGCGTACACCAATTTATGTTATTGGAAAATTTTTTAATGATGAGTTATAATAAACCTATCATTCATAGACAATGAGTATATATAATTTAACAAAAGAATGGTATAATTGACATATAAAATTTAAATATATATGTATATATTGTATAAATCCACTACAAATTTTTACTTTTTCAGTGATGCGGCTGATGCTGATCAAGCTTTAGAACCAGATCCAATGATTGATCCATGGGGAAATTTTCTAAATGACTTACAATTCAACAATGAGAATATGTAAGTAGAAACCACGAATTTATTATGAAATGTATTTTAGAATGAATATTTTATAGGGTGTTGATCGGAGAACAGGTTCCTGAGCACGAGCTTCACGAAAACAGAAATGATGATGTTGTCAACATGAGGAACATTTTCGATGCTGGTGGCAATGAAGAAGAGGCGGAACAATCTGAAAATGAACAATCATCAGATGAACAATCAGAAGATGACGACGAAGTGGACGAAAGGGATGATGCAGACGATCCATTGTACCATGATGCCCCAATCACTGTGAAAGAGAGTATGCTGCTCCTCTTGTCTTTGATGATACGTCACAACCTCAACATAACTTGTATTGCTGATATTATCCAAGTCATTCAATTACATTGCCCAAACGTGCATTTAAAATGTAATAGCTTGTATAAATTAAAAAAATTTTTCAATATTGAAACAGCCAATAAGGTGAAGAAACATTATTACTGCCCAAAATGTTACCGAGATTTAGAAGGAGGTAATAATAATGTCTGTCCATCATGCCCAGAGCAGAAGAAAACGTATTTTATTCAACTTCCAGTGATCAAACAATTGAAAGAAATGTATAAAAGACAAAATTTCTACAACAGGCTACAGGAGAGGTTTCAAAGACGTGATATAGAAGATAATTCAATCTCTGATGTTTATGATGGCGCATTATATAAGCAGTGGTACAACAATGGTTTTCTTCGCTCTCCGCATAACATTTCATTTACTTGGTATACAGATGGCATCCCAGTTTTCAAATCCTCCAAAGTGAGTGTATGGCCTGTGATACTCACTATTAATGAAATTCCATATGAAGACAGGAAGAAACAAAAAAACACTCTTCTTATGGGCTTATGGTTCGGAGATAAGAAGCCACACATCAATTTTTTTTTCTACAAATTACGTTCTGATCTTGAGAAAATATACCGGGGCATAGAGATGATTTTGCCTGATCAAGAGAGGGTTATTGTCCGAGGAATTATCCTTATAGGAACAGCTGATCTGCCAGCTAAAAGCGACTGCTTGAATTTCGTTCAATTTAATGGCAGATATGGATGTCCAGCCTGTTTTTACCCTGGAGAAAATGTTCAGCTCGGACCCAGAACATATTTACAATGCTATCCATATATTCAAGAATTTGAGGAGAGAACATCAGAGCGTTGCATCGAATATGCTGCCCTTGCTAGGCCAGGTGTACCTGTGTATGGAGTTAAAGGTCATTCTGCTCTTTCGCGACTCATGGTTGATTTTATGAAGGGCATGGGCATAGACCGCATGCATTCTCTTGATGGTGGTGTCTTGAAAAAAATACTCACGTTATGTTTCGATCGTAAGTTCTCTACGTACCCATTCTCTTTGATTAGACACACCGAAGCCATCAATTTACGGCTAAAGAGCATCAAACCTCCTAAATTCGTCCACAGAATGCCTCGCGATGTGAATGATCTGATACATTGGAAAGCATCAGAGCTGAAGATGTTTTTATTCTATTATGCAATACCTGTCTTAGAAGGACTCATGGCACCAGAATATTTCAATCATTTTTTGACGCTAGTAGTGGCTACCACTATTTTAAGCGCAGACAAAATCTCTGATATGGCAATTGACGTAGCCGAAGATTTATTGCATCGGTTTGTCAAGGATTTCCAACGTTTATACAGTCTGCAATTCTGTTCGATAAACGTTCATTTACTTTTACACTTGCCAAATTGTGTCAGAAATTTAGGGCCTCTTTGGTCATATTCATGCTATGAATATGAAGATATGAATGGCCAATTTTTGAAATCCGTTCATGGGACTTGGCATTTGGAGACACAAATAGCCACATCGCATAACCAACTCATTAAAATGGTACGATTTATTGAGGAATTACCAGCAGGACGCATTCGTGATTTCTGTTTGAAAAAAAAACATCAAGTCAAAATTATCGAGGAAGTCAGTGTTGATACATTTTCTGTGGGAGCTTATCGATACCTACAAGTAGTACCAGACGTCATTGAACAAGCTTTAGTGAATGCAGGGCTGTATTCGAATGATTTTCATGTGTGGCAATATTTGCGATTGCTAAAAAAAAATAAGATCTATGTGTTCGAAACGTATGGAACGGTATTACAAACCTTGTCCTCAGCTATACAATACCTTGAAGATGGAGAAATTCATTTCGAGATCACAGTTTGCTTCGTGAAATTACGATTTAATGATCTTTGCAGAGGTAATGATCGCAATCCTCAATATAATCACTATGCAATAATTCGCCGAATTATCTGTGATAATATTTTTGAGGCTGAGGGCAATGTTAGTAGGTATAGCACAAGGGGTTTCATGTATAAATGCCATGAAATCGATGAATTTCGAGCAATTACATTGAACTCTATATTGACTCCATGTGTATATATGAATATGGATGGTCAATTCTACCTTGCAGTACCTATCAATACCAAGGAACTCGAATAGACGATATTACAAATGATTTCCTCATATAAATTAATTGAATAAATTGTGCCTGTATATTCATTGTACATCTTCGTACCTGTAATATCTTAAATAATCAATAAAAAAAATTTTTATATAAAATTTTCCATCTTTATATTGAGCTTAACTTTTCTCAGCATGTACCCAAATCTAATTTATTAATGAATCGTATGCTGTCACTTAAAGGTTAAAAATTTTCTATGTCCAGGCGAATCCGGCACAAAATTTTCTAAGTCCCGGTCGTCATGAAAAATTTCTAAGTCCAAATCGATTTAACAAAAATTTTTTTAAGTCCGTTTCGTCGTGAAAATATTCTAAGTCTAGCAGTTGGGTACTATGGGTACTCTTTCAGACCTCTCATATTGATGTGGAAGGGGAACTCAGTACTGTCGGAACTCTTTCAGACCTTAAAAATTGACGTGGAAGGGGGGTGTAGGTACTGTAGGTATTCTTTCGGAACTCGAGTTTTGAGATTCGGAACTCTCTGCGCTGTTTCGGAACACTTTCGGAACTCTCGGACCTCTTTCAGTCCCCGGATTTCGACTCGGGATCATTTTTTCTCGGGGAACTGATATTTTTAATGGAATTGATAATTATTGTATGAAAATAAAATGAAGTGTTATTGTAAAATGACGGGTTTATAATGTCCGGGGGATATTTTGGAGAGGGGTAAAATTGGAGTGTGATATTTTTGGGCGGGGGATGTTTTTGTCGGGGGTATTTTTGTCGGGGGCATTTTGCTCTGGATCAATTGTCGTAGACCCCCATCGAGAATTTTCATTGAGCAACTGAAAATTAAATAAGATGCTTAAAAATTCTGTTACGCTCCTTGAAAGTTGATGATTTTCCTCACCTGAATTCCCAACGTGTAATGCCATGTAATGAAGCGATGCTTTTGCAGCAATTTTCGATAAATAACTTAAAATTAAATATTACTCTTGTAAATTCTACCACCTATTGGTATTTAATGTAATGTTGCATGTAAGTTCCCAACGTACAACATCAGTTTTCATTCAAATAGGGTTCAATCAGTAATTTTCTACGATCAACTGAAAATTACGTGAGACGCTTTAAAATTCAGTTGCACATCTTCGAATTTAATGCATTACCTCACGTTAATTTGCAACGTGTAATGTCCTTGTCTGATGAAGCAAGATTTTGCAGTAATTTGCAATGAACAACTAAATATTAAGTGCCACCATTGAAAACTCAATCACCCTCCTTAACCCTTTACCCGGCAAGCCCGCCATATGGCGGGCAACGCTTACTTGGCCCAACATGGCAAACCCACCTATGGTTCAAAAACTATGCGAGATACGATAAAATTACAAGAGACCTTTTTTGTAGGAAATTAAATTCTCTACAAAAAAGGTCTAATGCATTTTTGTCGTATCTCACATAGTTTCGTCCCTGGCAGCATCCCTGTCTTGTTGGGACCCTGACTCTCAATTTTTGCCTGCCCCGTAAAGGGTTAAAATATGATTTACTATCATACATGAATTTCTAACGCAAATGATATGCATTTTTATGAAAATAGAATGCTGACTGTAATTTCCGATGAGCATTTAAAAATTAATTAATACGTATGAAAATTAAATAAAACATAATTAAATTTTGAAATCAAACGCAAATATGCGAGAATTGAATTTTACGTGTCTTCTTTACATTTCAAACAGCTTGATGTTTGTAATTCAGTATACCCTCTTCTTCCAATAAACAGGACAGAAACAGTTTCAATCAACCAGTAACATTTTAAGATTCAATTAAATTCTCACTGGAATTTTCAAGCAATTTAATTTTCGTGCAGTATTATGCTTGAATTTTCAAGTTTGCTTGAATTTTCACGTGCGCTTTGAATTTAGTGAGTGTTTTGTCATTAATTCGAATTCAGATATCAGTACTTTAAATGTCAAGTGCATTTGTGCTTGAAAATCACAAAAATGTCTAACAGTGTAGTGCAATATGCGAGCCTGATAATTTTTCCGATCAAATGTGGACAAAATTACTATTTACTTCGTCATAAATTCATCTTCTATATGGCATTAATGCATTAATTTTAATCATAATAATGATACCGTCCACTCTGGAAATATGTAACCATAGTTATTTTTCATGTGATATTGTATTCGTGTATTAATCAGAGATATCATCGATACCGTCTCACGCAAATAACTCTAATAATCTCAGGAAATTCTTGAACAGCGTGTTACGTCCCAGCGACGAAACATACTTCTTCACCAGATAATAAAGTAAATCAGGCTGCTGTACAGAGGTGAATATTGATCGAAGCAGAAATAATCGAAGAAACGAAAACAGAAGTGGGGAGATCAATGAAGTCAGCATTCTAGAACTTGCAATGTCAGCTGCGGTGTCGACTCCGCAGACGTTCCACTGACCGTTCCCCACCAGTGAGGAAACGGAAGAAGAAACAAAGGAAGGCGAGGCAAGCTTTCTCCTACATCTAGAGATGGCTTCACTATCGACTACGAGATCGACGAACGAAAGAAAGAGAGAATACGAAGAGTGCGGGCCCCCATTCTGCCACTATCACGGACGGAAGCCTGTGGTAGTCATACGCCAAGGGCCCCACCGCAGACCGAGCATTCTGCAACGTCGCCTGACCAGTGAACCAACCAATGGGAGAAATGACCAACGTCGTCCCACACAAGACTGTGGAACTGGTGGGGAACTATTCGAATGCAAATCAGGGAATCGTCTAAACATCGCTTGCGACGCACTCATGCTATCCTCGTCGGTTCTTTCATTCGATTCTTGGGAAAGCCTCGATTTCCGCCGAGCCTATATTGATGTCACTGAAGATACGAAAGTTACGATCGGATTTTCAGAATAACGACAATAACTTTAAATTAATCAAGCATGCCAGCGAGCACCGGATACTCCTCCTTATCCGGTCAGATTTCGTTATATAGAGCAACATCACCAAGACAGGCAGCGTCAGTAAGAAAGAGTCAGCAGGGCAGAGTCACCAAGAGAGAGTCAGCGAGACCCAGTACGAAGACCCAAGAGCTAGTAGTATTGCTGAATCTCTCGCCCTCACTTCGCCAGGAAATACGTGCAGGAATATGTAAATTACATCAAGGGTCGCCTACGATGCTTCAGGCGTGTATAGATACATGCAGGACGCAGCTTGAGAAGCAAAACATTGGCGTAGGCGAGAAGGAAATGGGTATCTCCTTCTTGCCACACGCAAATCCGGCTTTTCGCCTGTTTGTTCGAGACAACATACTTTCATAAACCCGTTGACACGCATGAAAATCGGATGGACGTTCACTAGGTATGTCGAAGCGTTTAATCAGCTCGAGACTACATCGATAATCCTGTAACTCCACGGAAATTGGGGTATGTAGAGGGCTTAGCTAGTATTTCTAGTTTTCTGTTGCAAAAAATTATATTAACAATTTTTTCTTTTGTTCTTTCACATTTTATTAAGTAAAATAATTTACTTTTGTGACCGAAAGCGCTGAACTACACACTAAAACAAAGAAATAAAACTTTACGATGGCTCAGCATTTTTTTTCTTTCGTTACAATGAAAGAGAGCCATTATTTACGCTCTCGAGTCTAATAAACACAGCACGCTTTAAAGCGAGGGAAAAAAATCGTTTCTCTGGGACAACTGTGGACGCGGTAGATAACGCTAACCACAAGGAAGTTATTCATTTTTATAAGAATTTTACTACGGCTTTCTTTGATAGTTATATATGTTTTAGACCTTTTAACATTTTCTGAGTATCGAGAGTCAATTTTAAGTGAAAGGGTAAAGGGTAGAGGGTAAAGTGTTTAATTCGGATCAGCTTCTAATTAAGATTACATAATTTTAAGCCTCTGTCAAGTCAACTACATGACTAGTAAGTGCCTGATTTTTTTAAATAATTGTAGGCATCTCTGCAAAACAATAATATTCGCTAAAGATAACACTGTGTGGTATCGGCGACGGTTAGTTCTCGTTAATACAAGTGCCCGTAGAGCAGGCGTCTTTTGAGCGATCGAAAAAGCCATCAGTAACCTCGAAAAAAGCACCAACAGAGTTTTTTTTGGTTTAGACAAAAATATGAATTGGTTCTGATGGATCAAAATTGGTACACATACCCTGACAGTTTTCGGGAATCAAGTTCTCACAATATTTTGATGCGTGTTCGTATACCACATATCTGAATTACAAATTAATTTTGACTCATCCGAAATAGGTCCACTGATCCTAATTCGAATCAAATATAGTCCTGCACAAAAAATTTGAATTTCTAGCCCTCATGCGAAATGAACACAATATTGCTTAAGGAATTGATAGCTCAGATTCCAATTTAACCTCTCATAAACAATTAGCACCGTCGATCACTATGTTTACAGAGCCTCAGTCAAAATCGGAAAAAGTGATCCGAAATAGGCACTTTACATTACCGGACTAGGCTCTGGCTAGGTCATAGCTAGGCTGTATCTAGAAACTTCCAAATTCATGCCTACACCTCGTAAAACGTTTCGTGAGGCAGATGAAAGACATGAATCATATGAAAATAGCACGGAAAATGGCGGAATAAAATGAGCGCGTGGCACGCGCCAACGTAATCGCTCAAGAGACGCGAGTTAATCCTCGCGCCATTTCCCCAACTCCTTCTCTTTGTCAGTTCTCTTGTTCCCCTGGCGTACAACCACGAAAATACGTTATCCGGGATTTCTCGTGTCTCTTGTACACACATTCATCTTCGCCACCCTTCCGGCTACGACATCATATTTCTAGGGAGGCGTGCGCGTCTGTGCATCATTCACGCATACACACGTCTATCTCATTCCTCTTCGTCCCGTCGAAATAGTACACCTCATCCCTTTTTTTTATCCTTTCGGTCGTGTTATATATATATATATATGTACATTCGTATATACGTATAGGTGGCGCGAGAGTAGGAGATCGACTATTTGACTGTCAACCACTATAGAGTGAGCTCACGTCGGCAACGAATGAAAGTGTCGGCTTGACAACGTCGTGATATATTTATTTGAGACGACTGTCAAGGTTTAATATAGGAATAAGGAAAAATTCCGGTTTTTTTTTATTTTTTTTCAAAATTTTTATCTTGAAATAGTTTTTACTTTTCTTCACTTTAGTGAAAAAGAAAAGTATTGTATTCGGCTGAAAAACGACTTTCTTCGATTTTGATCCAATTTGACTTTCGAGTCGTCCAACATGTTAGATTTATGCTCCTGAACAAATGTCTGTCTGTCTGTCTGTCTGTCGTTGGAAAATAAACTAGTTTGATGATCTGACGAACGGCTCGATAGAAACATTT
>JABSMT010054124.1:0-11627 GCA_018902335.1 Eumacrocentrus americanus
ATATAATATTATTCGCTATTTTGACTTTTTAAAATTCCATTCCAGCTGCTATACACTAACACAATCTATTTCTGCATATCTTCAGATTACATACCATTGATCTTTTTTATTTGTAACTGATAACAGTAAATCATACAATTATTATCAATGAATTATTTGGTTTTCAGGCGGTGAAAAAATAAATGATTTGATTGCAAAGTTCAATGAGCGAAGAGCAACGGGGATCTTAGCACAGCCGAGAGTGGGACGAACCATGGGTATGGTAGGCTTTGCACATCCTGATGGGATAGTGGGGTTGGTTCACCATCCTCGCATTGGAAGATCTGGTCAGCCTTCATCCTCACTCACCAATTTTAACCAGAATATCCCGACTGAGTTTGATCTAGAGCCCGGACTATCTAATCATTATGATTCCAATTCCGGATTTCCCATCGATCTTGACTATGAACGTTCGTAATTGAATTCTTCAGAAACATGTTGTCATATATAAGAAAACAATATTATATTATGTAATTGTTTGCAACAACTCGCCAATAGATTTTTGCCATCATCACCGATGGATCCAATTTGACACAGGAAGAATCGGTCTAACAATTTTCATTTGCAGGTCGCCTAGACAGCAATGAGAACACGCGGAAGCGCTTTGAGGCATCAACAAATAGTGAATTGTGGACGGGTATTGCACCTAGACAGGATACGAGGAGGGATCAAAAGCACCCACGATTGCATTATTGTGACAACATGGACAAAGCTTGGGCTTTGTTATTTACTTCGCTGCGAGGTAGAAAATTGCTAGTTAATTTGATTGCTTCAATAAAACTCAAATAAGATGTTGTTACAGATTTCTTGAAATTGGAACGACAATCGGCTCAGAACTATGCAGCAAGACCCACAGGGGATAACGACCATGCTCAACGAGAGATCGTCGGCTAAAGTCTTGCGATTTCCCAAAGGAAACCATTAAAGGAAGCCTCCAACCGACGACCCCTTGTGCGCGAATGGAATCTCAGAGTTTTAATGGTTGATATCAACATTGTCAAGTAGAAATTAATAAATAAATTTTACTGATTCATTTGTAATCACTGTCAGGTTTACGATCCCCTCCGATCGCTCATATGATGTAGTGCAATGCAATCTGTTAATAAATGTACTCATTTTTATGTAGACTGACGTAGTTCATTATTAAATGAATGATACACTCGTGTGTGTGAATGATGTTGTTTGATTTCATTCGTCAAAAGCCCTGGATTTCATTCATTGATGAAAGGATATGAAGGGCTAAAAAAATAACAATCAAATACACTCAATAGCGCTCACGTCGTTCAAATTCAATCGTTTTATTAATTGACAAAGCGTTCATAATAAATACCGATGTTGTATAACGATGTTTTATTTCATTTATACGCGCTCGCGTCGGTACGCGAGGACAGTTTGTTCATATACTATTTATTATTTCGTACGTACGATGTATGATGTAACAAATATATACACAGGTAGGTAGAATTAACAAACTAGTGATACAAGGTGTGTCATTTGGAGAAACGAGCATTATTAAATGTAATTTGATTCAGTATCTAAAAATCATTTATCCACTCTTTATTTCTTCTCCATTTCTCTCTTATATAATTATGATAGTCTATATGATAGGTCGAAGAAAGTATTATAGTGAAATATTTACAGAATGAATTTGTCATTGTAATCATTTGTTTTTGTTAACATCTATATGTAGGTGTAAGGATTCAATTCTCGTGGAACGTATACGCTTTCACATTCACACTTGTACAACCGGACACAGCTAATGATCTCACGGTCCCTTCCTACGACTATTGGACAGACAGGCAGACAGACAAACATACAAGATCAGACGAATATTTTCCCTTTTTTCTTTTTCCTCTTCTTTTGGTTATTGTTGTCCTTCAGAGAGAAACAAATTCAATCGGTGGCTTTATCACCCGTGGCGGTGGAGGCGGTGACAGCCGAAGATCATCAGTCAGTGAAAAAGTGGAGCTTCCTGTGGCAGTGACACGAGGGCCCATGTTGTCGTACTGCGATCCCATCAGGTCGTTTGATCGAAGAGTTCTTCTTGGCAGCGTGGCGAAGCTCGATATCATCGAGGTTGCTGGTAGCGTGTTCGCCATGCTGCACTTGTCAGTCACTATCGATGGGGCGTGAACAGGAATGTCAAGCAGATCTGGATAACAGCGTTCAGCGTCCGATGGCAGTGCTACTGAGATAAATATGTTGCCAAATATGCCGGAGGGTAGAACGCCTCCAGTGAATTCTGGCGGGGGTGGTGGAAATCCTGCGACTGCACAGGGCATATTCCTGATGGCAGTGGCAATCCCACATTCCGGCCTCAGTCGCTCCACGGTGACCGTCGTGGCATCGCAGAGCGAGCCACGTTCAGTGAGCTCGAGATCACCTGGACTACAAGTATCAGCTAGGCTTCCATGACCACTCGATCGTTCATTGGTATTGCCACTGTTTCCAGTCGTCGTCGTCACTGAGAGGTCCAGCAGCTTTTTTTCCTGATCGCCAAAACTCGCGCTGCCCTGGAGCTTGACCTTCTCGCGTCGGCAGCGTCTTCGCGAGCCTCCGCACATGCAAAGCACCAAGAGGACAGCGGAGACAAAGGCGCATAGGGCCGCGGCACCACCTCCAGCTAGACTCACCCAGAGCAACCAATTGTCCGTCTGGGAGAGGGTTGGTGCCGTGAAGACTCTGGGCACCACGATGTTCACAGTATCCATCGCGGTGCCGGCAATGTTCCTCGCGTGACACACGTATTCACCTGCATCCGTGTCACTGGCATTGTAAATTGTTATGTTGCTCCAGCGTTTTGGCACCTTGCCGTTTCGTGGATGACTATTGACGTCTGGGGCAGAAGTGATAGTCACGACGAATGATCCTGAGGGATAGGTTTGCTCGGGACGACTCAAATTGAGGGGGCTACCATTGAGCTGCCACCAGAGTTCTGGCGCAGGATCACCTGAGACAAGACACGACAGGCTGAGATTCCCATTTACCTCCTCCTGTATCGTGCTGGCATAGAGCTTGACGTGAGGCGAGCAGGCGAACTCAGATGGCTTCACGTCCTCCCATCGACGGCCCTGTAGCCTCGTTGGCCCAATGCACATCTGTGGCACAGAGTACAGCTTCCTCGGCGTCTCAGGAATCAGCCAAGTCCTGAAGTTCTTGAGTCTACAGTCGCAGGACCACTTGTTCGCGTCCAGTGTGAGTGTCTTGAGACTTGGTAGCATTGAGATTGTCGTTGCCTCTAGATATGTCAGCTGGTTCCCGTCTAGTTTCAGGGACTCCAAGCCTGAAAGACTGGCAAACGCAAGGCCATGTATCTCGGTTAGTGCACATCTCTGTAACTCGAGGTTTCTCAGGTGCTGCAACACCGGAAACTGGTGACTCTTTAGAGTAACCAAGGGATTGCCGCTGAGTGTGAGGACACGGAGTCTTTCGTTGCCGAGGAAAGTATCCGGTTCCAAGCGTGCCACGTGATTGTCCGAGAGATCGACTTCCACCAGTATTCGCATGTCCCTGAAGGCGTCCGCATCGATCTCGTGTATACCTGCGTTACGGAGAAATACTTTCTGGAGGTTGACAAGCCCGGCGCGCTTGAAGATCTCGGATTGCAGAGCGGGTATCTTGTTACCAGACAGGTCGAGCACCTGCATGTCCGGATCTAGCGACGCTGGGAGTGACGTTAACCCCGCATCCGGACAGAAAGCTGATTTTTTTCCTGATGTCCACTTGCAACTACAGACAGCCGGGCAATCGGTCCAATCGGGAAAGGCTGCGGCACGTGACAATAGTACACAAGTACCATTCAACACCAAAAGGGCGAGTAATATGCGCCCTCGAAGAGGGTGCTTCCCTGTTTCTAACATACCACTGTCCTAACGTCTCATTTACAACATTCGTTTCTTTGATTTCTCGTGCCCTCACGATATCGCCAGCTATGGCCTCTTTTCTATTACACTGACGTTCCTATTTCCATCGTCTCGATGAGCATGACAGTCGTCATCAACGACGAATATCTGCAACATGAAATGTATGGATAGGTATTATTAAGGGGCAACACATTAAAAAAGAATATTATTCGGGTTGTTTTGGCGTTAGGTTTTGGCATTGGATCTCGGTCAAGTTGATGAATGAGTTGGTTGTGCTTTGATTAAGGGTTTAGTTAGGGGTTACTGAGTTTCAAACGACCATGCCATTAACTCGACGATTAGTTTCTGTCAAATGCTAACAGTTGTGCTATTCATGTTCATGCATTTATATAGAGAGTTTTGGATCCTTTTGAAGTTGGCTTTTCAAAACCTATCATCCAACCTTCTCCACAATGTCGATAGCACATCTTAAAGGCGAAATTCTCAAAGTTAACCAGTCGATTCAATTAAAAGAAATTGGGTAACATTTGCATTGTTATTAAATTTGGGATATCGTCTCCCTCAAAGGAATTGAATTTATGAAGATAGGTATGGATAGTCAAGGGATAGTCAAGGGCACTTTGAATATTGATACGATTAAAGGAATTATTTGTTTCTGTCTGAATGTTCCTGTTACACCTAATTATTTCTTATTCAATTAAATAACGAACCCGTGTTTTCTGGCCCGAAGCATCAATAAATTGTACTTTAGGGTCCGAACAAAAGTATAATGGAATTTTTAAAACATGGAATGTGCTGGTGGTGGTGGTCTCTTGCATATCACGTAGGTCTATGCGCTGTGGGGTGACAAATTGCGAAAGATGATGGATGATAAGCCTCACACATAAAGACAAATCACCGTGAGATATAGGAAGAAGGGCGAGACTGCGAGAAGAAGTGTTGTTCAGTGCGCCGTCCAATTAGTTCCGACGTCATTAATTATGAAGAGGAGAAAAACCATGCAACGTGCTAGATAAAGGGTCATACAGTGCACAGGAAGTATATGGATAATGATGATGATGATGATGGTGCACAGAAATAGTATGAATACTTTAGGTGGTTTCAATTTTGCGACTCACTTGATGTTACTCAACTCGTTCGTTGATTGTTTATTTCAACGTTGACAGTAACGTTCATAGCTTCCCATTGATGATGATCATCATAATGTTGCATATGATGACAGAGCATTAATGAAATATTATATTGTTTCCATCCTGAGTTTATTCTCAAAAATATTCAGCTTGATGATATTTCATTGATTTTCCCCTTCTTGGTTCTATCGTTGTCTCGTGCTTTGTCACTTTGATTGCTTCATTGTCCAACCTGAAATCAATAAAATCTTTTATCTCTGTGTGCCATATACTTCAAAGACAATAGTTATGTCACACTGATATTTATGACTGAGAACCCAACTCTCTCATATTTCGTCGATATTGGGAGGTGAATGCAGATTTGATAAGCAAATAAATCAGACAAAACACCCAAAATTTACAGTTATACATATTATATATTATTTCAATTCAGCAGTGAAGCAGTAAAAGAAGATAACTCCAAAATTATAAAAAATTTTAAACACTCACATTTTTACAAATATCTCGTAAACTTCGAGTGATATGGTAAAATCTTATTGAACCTTTTTTATAGGAAATTAAATTCTCTACAAAAAAGGTCCTTTGCATTTTTATCGCATCTCACACAGTTCTCGAGATATAATCAATTTTGTAAAATGTTTTAATAAAAAAAATGACTTATCTCCTTTTATCGCTTCACTGCTGAATTTTTTATTGCCAATGTCGTTCAAGTCAAGTTTTAATTACTTATTCATATACCGTGTAACCTAATTCAACATAATTATAATTTAATTACTGAACAAAAAATGATTTGCATCTGGTCGATATATATAGACGCGGTATTGGAAAATGGTTTATACAAGCTTGGTGAATGTACCAATATATTGCATGATTAAAAACCATTTGAAAATCAAATTAAGCACCGTTAGGGGTTGTTTTACAATGTATAGGGCTGTTATGAAAAAAAAAAACATTAACCATAAATCGATATTGGATCGTGAGCTCATAAAAATGATGAATGAAATAGAGATATGATGCGAGAGACGATGTGAACCATCTGGTGGTTGTTATGGAGATGAAAGACGAGCCGAAGGACGATGTCGCATAAAACTTAGTGGCGACGGAGAGGGCTCAATATAGTGTGGCGAGGGCTGGGGTAAAATGTGATGACTCTGCCGGAACATGCGTCCTGGTCGTTGGCCCGATGAGGGTTGTATTTGGGCGCGTGCGCGCAGATAAGAAATGAGAGAGCGATGGGGTAAGAGAGAATGAAAAAGGGTGCATCGTACGTGCAAGTGGTGCGCCGCGGCATTTCAAGAGGCTAATCGACAACAAATCTGAATGTCGAAGTAGAGTCTTTGGCCTCACACGTTTCATCCTCTCTACTTCTATATATCCTTCCACCTGTCCCATCCCCTATGTCTATATATGATGCGCAGTGGCTCCAGCCACCCCTGTCACTGGTCTCTGCGCATCGATCACGAGAGCATTATAGTGGAAGCATGCTACGGGGCTTGTGGATGCGCGGAAAAAAACTACGTCTCCCCTAGCTCGTCGATCCGAGCAATAAATTAAAAGTCGTTGGCTGTACATCGATTTTCCGCAAAACTCGACACCACCACCATCAGAACTCTCGACTCTTTTTCTCCTCTGTCCCCTATAATGACCCACCGACCGCTTGAACCATCACCGATTGTGTTTCATTCGCCATACAAGAGTTTGCCACGGTTGTCTGTTCAAATTGGAGCAACTCGATTATTGAGTTTGGATTGGAGCAATGCTGGCTTGTTGGATATCTATAGCGCGTCGATTTTAATGCGATTACAATCCTTTTAAGGATTATCAAACATTCTTTGTTTGAACCATCTTGTTGTTTGTATTATTGTCTCTTTATAGGAACATGGTTATCAGATTTAGTGAAGCGATAAAAGAAGACAAGTCGAGACAACTTTTTCATTGAAATGTTTTACAAATTTGATTATAACTCGAAAACAGCGGGAGATACGATAAAAATGCATAGAACCTTTTTTTGTAGAGAATTTAATTCCCTAGAAAAAAGATTCTATAAGATTTTATCGTATCTCCCGAGGTTTTTGTGATATTCGTAAAAATAAACGGGTCTAAAAATTTTCATAATTTTTGAGATTTTGAGTTATCTTCTTTTACCGCTTCACTATACTGAATTTATATTATTTAATTTGATTCAATTCAATTAATAAACGAATTTTTCCCATTGTAAATTAGAAGAAACGTCAATTAATAATAATTCAGTGGGGAAGGATTTTGTATGACCGGAATTCCTCGGAAGCAATTTATCTAATAGTGAAGAGTCTTCGGTAAGTGAAGTAATTTGACAAAGACTATAATACCGACAGTCCAATTTATTATTAGGTAGGATCGTTTCTGTCACTAATAAAAATCACATTTTATGAGAAGAATAAAGACAACAACGACCTTGATTCAGACGACTACTGCACGAAATCACGATGACTTTCTTTTATGAATTGGAAAAAAAATTTTTTATTGGTTTACGCGTGCGAAAAATGATTCATTTATTCATTTATGATGTTACGATATCAAAACAAAACTTTACAGAAAAAAGGGGCGCGATTATTGGACAGTGAGAAGGCGGCAAAATTTAAATGTGGTTATAAAATAAGTTTACTTCAATATAAGTAATCAGAACAAATAGCTTTGTCGAGAGTTCAGAGAGACATTAAAATAATTATACAGACTGTAATGATCAGGTATCACAATGAATTAATGTATATAATAATTATGTGGTGTAATGAGGTTAATTTTGCGTGTCTTCTATCGCGGCGTTGGCACTCGTCCCCAAGGCAGGATCAAGGGAACAGCCACCCATGACAAACATTTTGGGTATCTCTTGACCATAATAGACCTTGGAATTCTTTGCTAGAGATTCGTATTTCTTTAATTCCAAGAATTCTGGAGATAGAAGTAGTCTATTGGCTTCTGCCTGTCGTTTCATTTGATAATAATCTGCATCGGAGCGACTTTTTTCTCGTGCAAGATGCATTTCATCCTCGATAGAAGCCATACGTTGAAGAGACTCTTTCTCCATGATTTTCTGGTTATAATGAATCTGAGCAACTTGAGCTTCCTTCTCCGCTTCAATCAGAGCCTTTTTCCTATCGGTTTCTGCGTCTTTCTCTACGACTTTTTGATGCTGTGTGGATATCAGTAATTTCGTCTTCTCACCTTCCATTAGTTCGTAATTCTTTCTGATTGTCTCTGGTATCTTGGGCTTTGTTACACGGACAGCCTGGATACTGAGACCAGGAGCTAGTTCATTTAAATCTCTCTGTAAGGCAGTTTTTAAATTCTCATCAATCTGATCAAAGAGGTCAATGTAGACCTCATGAAGTGTATGAACAGAACAGAATTGATTCAATTCGTGATGGACTTTATTGAAGATGAGCGTCCGGTCGTAATCAGCTGTGAAGTTTCTAACCATATTGTAAACTAGAAATAAAAATATTTTACATTAATTATTTGCATCTTTAAGACTGTTTTTTAGCTCCATAATAGAACGAATAGCTCACCTGCATTGGAATCTAGTATATTTACAACTTCGATTCTGTCGAAGTAGATCATCACTCCTCCACTAGTTCCACAAGGAACATTTTTCACTTCATCTGTTTGTAAAGTCACTTGAACTGATTTGTAGGTCGTTAGCAGAGGAATCATCATATGAAATCCTGGTTGACTGACTTGAGGCAACAATGCTCCACCCTAGAAAATAAAATACCAAGTTAACACCACGTCAGCGTTCATTCAAATTTATAGCAGGCTCCCTGGGGAGGTTATACTCACTCTGAAGTAAACTCCAACATGTCCCTCATCAATTCTATGAATGGAAAAATTAAAGACTGCTGCAAGGCCAATGAGAAAACAAATGCCCACAACACTCTGATCGAACATATTTGTTTATTGATCACTCGATCACCTAGAATTCGCAGAAAATAAACAAATAAGGTTAATAACAATTGAGGTTATGTTAGTCTAAGACAATTAAAATATCGTTTACCTGAGTTAGGAAGGTAGTAAATAAGAAGTCTAATGAGATGACTAACTATTTTTAATACAATTCAAAATAATCAGTTGGTAATATCTCACATTATTGTTGTTAATACACGTCGACGTCTACTCGTCGCCGTTGCTCACGTAAAAGATGATGTTTTTAAGCGAAGACCGAGCATCTCCGATCATGACCGATAGTCAGTTGCACGAAATTTGAATTTTAATCATCAAGTAAATTAAGTTAAGATGCTAAAAAAATTGGATTAGTTGAATACAATTTGTAGGATTTGTTATTGGAGACCAAAAATTGTGAACACAGTCTCTGAGAGACCTGAGAGATCTATTACTGAGATGTACATTTTCAATGAATGTTTCTAAACAGCACCAAAATGATAATCCAACTAATTTTAAGCTTATTCGTTATCAATTAGAAAAATGCCAAAAATGTAACTGAGGAGGTCTGGGACTCTTAGCCATTGATATCTTTTTAAATAAGTTTAAGATACCTTTCCGCTCTTCATGGTCGGCCTATCTCATACCTCCTTGCCTAAAAAACATCTATGTAAACATTGGTAAACATGCGTCATAACAGCGACACTTGTGGCAGACCCTTGTGCTTATGGTTGAATACGTGGCATGTAATGATTTTTGTGGGCACAACGGTATATCTTTTGGCCTCGGGTTCTATTTTTCATGTGCCGGACGTTCTCATACCTGAAAGCACCTGAAAGTAGTTCTCTTGTGTAACCTTCTAATGAAACCTGTGGATTATACATCGTAATAATTATTACTTTCGATTACTTTGTGCATTATGCATTCGTATCATAATAGGTCTATCATCGTTTACATTCACCTATTTCTCTTCTGATCTGCTCTTTAGCTTGCTAAGCAGATATCTATTACTGCATGCCATTAGTTCCCTAACTAAACGTATTATGTACTGCTGGATGTTGTTGGGTCTTGGCGTAAGAACATCATGAACCATGATTCATGATACGACCTGTCCACAATGTCTTCAAACTGCGTCATTGTTATAGTCCCGCCGTTCAAGCTTTGAGTTATCTGTTCAGGTGTAATCTCTATCAGATAGAAAGGAAATTGTGATAAAGAAGAAAATCAGAAAAGAATCGTGAAGAGTTGAAGAAATCATTTTCAATCCACGCCATAACAGCATATACAGATAATATGGGATCTACGTTAGAAGTATTTAAAATAGAATTGCTTGATCCAAATCGTACTTATGCCCCAGGGGATTCCATATCAGGTCAATTAATTGTGACTCTCAATAAGAGAATAACTCTTAGAGGTATGAAATATTTATATATAAATCAATCCTTCATTTTTGTATAATGAATGTCGACATTCATTATACGAAAATTCAAATGAAAAGGACGTCCTTTTCGTTACCTGGCCATCAAAGCGAGAGGTGCGGGTTTTTTCCGCTCTGTTTCTGGGTTCCTATGCTCCAATATTGCCTTTAGCCGCAGCTATAATACCAGTCAACTATTCTCTTTTGTGATTATTTAGCCCGTTTTAAAAGTAATTGTGCATTTGTGATTTGTATATACGTGTTGGAGGACGCCGCGGCGTCTCCCAAGCGACTTCCGGGCGCGACTCTCGCCGCTTGCGTGGCATTTTTTTCGACGTAATTTAAAAAAATGTTGACTACACTGACAGTTTTGAACAATTTTTAAGACGAAAGTACCCAAGTATATACTGTGCATCTGAACAAAATGTCTTTTACCGCAATAATAGAAAATTGTTAAAATTCACAAATACATTTGTTTTTTTTTTTTAACTTTTTATACGTGTAAATATCTACATGCCTGTTTTAAATAAAGCGGACTTAATGAGTGAATAATTATGTCGGTTTTTAAACTTAATCAAATATTTACATTTCATGATGCAGCAATCAGAATGAAATTCAGAGGCGAATGCATTGCAAGATGGTCACATGATAAATGCTACGAAACTGTAAAAGAAATTTATTTCAAGGGAGTGGCCAATGTGTGCAGAGATCCAGGTATCTTAACAATCAGACCTTTGTCTGAATTTTGATAGAGACAAAGAGAGACAATTGTCTCCTCATGGAAGTCCTTAAATGGATTTTTGTCGATTCAATTGCTATATAACTTTCAGGTGGCCGATGGATGAAAATGAATCCCGGCAACTATTTTTTCCCCTTTATTTTTGTCCTGCCTCAGCATGTTCCAAACAGTTTTGAATATGAGTTAGGTGGTATCAAATACACTATGACGGCTATATTGGACCGACCATGGAGACGCAATCGTGTAATAACAGAATTAATCACAGTCGACAAACCGCTCGATTTGGATTTGAATTCAGATTCAGAGGTATGTAATCGCTAAATGTCAAAGTTTTCTCTATTGAAAACTCTCTATTGAATATTGATTGATGAAGCGAGCAGTATATATTATAAACTACAGGTCATGATTTCGCGATGTTTCCTTCTCTAGTCGGCTAGCTGTAGTGTAATTGAAAAAATTTGTTTACTGATTTTATTAAACAAAAAAAAAGAATTAAATAAATAAATAAAATTAAAAAAAATTAC
>JABSMT010054135.1:0-11623 GCA_018902335.1 Eumacrocentrus americanus
AAATGATTTATATAGTAATAATAATAATAATAATAAAGGTTTCTTTGTCAAACCTTAAATGAGTCTCGTTAAATATATGTTTTGGGTTCGAATGCCCCTTGCATTTGTGCAAGAATGATATTCATATTAATAATTAGTGTTTCATTTTGTTTTTTAAATAATAAAATATCGATTGTAGTTTGAAAAAGCAAAATATTTCAAGCTTTCGATAAAAAGCTATGGTGACGGTACTAATCCTACCCTCATTAAATTACTAATGATAACTTTGGTATCTTTTGGCACATCATTAATTTTATTCACAATCAAATCTATTGTAAATACAATTAAATTTATTGCGACATTTCATCAGTGACATGAAGTGATTGTTCTTCATTCCGTCAATAATAATTAATAATGGTTGTACATTATTGACAATTAAATTGAAAGAGTACTTGAATTTTTTTAAAAGTTGTATACAAAATAACGTCGGAATGAGTTGATCAAGAATTTCATTAATCTAGTATTATTTAGAACCAAGATCAGAACGATGCAGTTACTAATTATGTTCTATTCTACTTCTCTAGATTACATAACAAACACAGATATGCTTGATCTCGAAAATGCGCTGCCCAACGAGCTGGAGATGATCGAGTCATCGGGATCGTGGGGTTCCATTACAGAAATTCCTAGACCACCTGCAACAGGTCCAGGTCCAGGGCAACAGAATGGAGCCCTTGACTCGGAACTCCGTCAACACATACAGCAACAACAACAACAACTCTCCCATCATCTCATTCAGCAGCAGGTGAGAGACATGCTAAATTATTGCGTCATTTTAATACAATTCAATTTAAAATTATCACTATATGAAGGAATCTCTAAAAAAAATTCAGATGCATTTCCCAACACAATATTTATACGATTATCTTCCATTTTTGCAGCAGCAGGGCAACAAAAATCTCGTGCAGAATTCACTAGTAATGACTGCCGGGACATTGAGCAGTAAAAGTCCAAATATGCAATCGCCTCCAAACGTCTCAGTATCGAAAGGGGTGGTGGATCAGCAGATGGTCGTGAGCTTGAGCAATTTGCCGAGTAGTATAGCAAGCTCGCTGGCCAACAATCAGATGTCCATCGTAAATTCCATGGGAGGCCTCCAGTCATCCATGAGTATGGCTGGCAGCAATCCGGCAATGTCAATGCCCGGCGGTATGAATACAGGTTTAGTCATGACGAGTAGTGCAACGGGGAATAATAACATGGGAGGCATGGCTGGAGGAGGGTTGATTGTCGCCAATAGCTTGAATAAACAGCCCTTAAATACGGTAAGTTAAACTGAAAAATAGAAACAAAAGTTAGGATAATATCCCATCAATTTCTTTCGTATACATGAACAATGAATATTTTCATTTAGGTAACAATGATGGGCCCAAACTCCCAAGGAGTTCACCATCCTCAGGGTCCTCATGGTGTAGCTCAGATGCAAAATGGTCCAGGGATAATAAACGCAAGAGCGGTGGCAATGCAACAACAACAACAGCAACAGCAGCAGCAGCAAGCTCACATGGTAAATCAGGCACGTGGGCAGAGTCCTCATCAGCAGGTGCATCAAGGTGGCATCGTTGGTCCTGGCCAGGGTGGACCAAGGATGCAAGCGCCTCCCAACATGCAGAACATGGGGAACATGGGTCAAATGGGTGCTTCGAGTCCATATGGATATGGTGAGTCCTCGAAGGCAATTTTTTTTAGTTTCTCGTGGGTGAAGGTTAGAAGTATGAATGGTGTGGCGAATTGAGAGGACTTGAACTGGGAATTAGGTTCGCCAGGAAGCGGGCCAGGTACGGGAGTCAATTTAGGAGCTGTGAATCCTGTCTGCGTAGTTGCTCCATTACAACGAGGGGCCAACATGGGCGTGATGCAAGTCAGTCGATTCGGTGGTCCAGGCGGTCCAATCGGCGGGGGCAACGTCGTGGGCGGCCAAGAGGGTGGAATGGCGCAGCAGGCACAGCCTCCAGCACCGAGTCCAGCTCAGCCACAGTCCGGTGCGCCAACAGGTGGTCAACCAGGCCCTCAGCAGGCTACTCAAGGACAAGTCGCTGGTGGTAGTACGCAATCCGGTGAGTTATCATTTTCATTTAGTAATTGTAATCGATGTTAACTACATCGTACTTTTACAATTACATTACTAAGGTTCATCATCTTCAACTCACGATCCAGAGCACCGGAAACTCATTCAGCAGCAACTCGTGCTGTTACTTCATGCGCACAAGTGCCAGATCCGTGAACGCCAAGCGAACGGAGAGGCATGGAGATGTACACTACCACACTGCAAGACGATGAAAGAAGTTTTGACACACATGACGACCTGCGAGGAGGGCAAGGAGTGTACGAAAGCGCACTGTAGTTCGTCGAGGCAAATCATCACACATTGGAAACAGTGTCAGAAGAGCGACTGTCCTGTCTGTCTACCCCTCAAGCAGGCAGACAAAAATAAAGCGGCCAATACTCGAGCTGGTAAGTTTCTAACTTTATAAATTTCAATGATTAATATTCAGTTAATCTTTGAGGTGGTAAAAAAATGATCTACGTGTTTAATGCAATGGAAATTTATCTTTTCAGCTGCAGCAGCGAACCAGCCAAATAGTCAACCGAATCCAAGCCCTTCAGACATGAGGAGAGCGTACGACGCCCTGGGAATGCAGTGCCCAGTACCGCCGCCTGGTATTTTACCAGCGCAAGGTGTCAATCGAGGGGTTCGTATGCCCGGACCGGGTATGCAAGGACCTCCTGGTGGCATGCCAGGCAACGTTCGTCTTGCTCAACCTCAAACTCAAGCTGTTCCACCACAACCTGTAGGCAATGCAGGGCAACAGGTCGTCGCACCAAACGTATCTCTTCCATTAAGCTCCGATCCAACGACAGTATCCGCAACTGGAAACCAACCTGTCTCGTCGACTGGGCCAACGTCAGTTGCCGCGGCAGCGACTGCAGCAAACATCCAACAGTCTGTCAGTATGCAACAATTGTTCGGACTCAACGACTCAGGCCAGCCTGCAATACTGAACGAAAATCGTTTGTCAAACTTGCAACTACCTGGTGGGCTTCAACCTGGCCAAGTGACAGCGACTCCGGTACAAGGGACGAAAGAGTGGCATCAATCTGTAACGCCCGATCTCAGGAATCATCTTGTTCACAAGTTAGTCCAAGCAATATTCCCAGCACCAGATCCTCAAGCAATGTTCGACAAGCGGTTACACAATCTCGTGGCTTATGCGCGGAAAGTCGAAGGTGATATGTACGAAATGGCGAATTCGCGATCAGAATACTACCACTTATTAGCCGAAAAGATTTACAAAATCCAGAAAGAGCTAGAAGAAAAACGACAAAAGCGTAAAGAGCAACAGTTGGCTCAACAGCAGCAGCAACCACAGGCACAAAGTGGTGCAGGCCCTGGTCTAAGACCTTGTGCACCACCAGGAGTTGCAACTCCAGTGCCATCTGTCCGGCCTGTTCCTCCAAATCTTCGAAGTCACTCTCCTGGAATGGCACAACTCTCCAACCTGCAGACATTGACCATGCAGCACAATCGCATGCAATTCCCACAGCAGCAACAACAACAGCAGCAAGCTCAACAGCAAGCCCAAGCCCAACAACAGTTGCAAGCTCAGCAGCAAGCTCAACAGCAGTTGCAACAACAACAGCAGCAGCAGCAGCAACAACAATCTGGAATGCTCGTGGGACCGCCTGGCCCAAGTCCGAATGGCCAAACGACGTCAAATCCAAATATGGTGACGAATCCTGGTCTCATTTCCTTCGGACAACAGCAAATGTCGCAGGCTAGCCTAACAACAACGACGACGTCGGCGACAACTAGTCAATTCCCAACGTCTAATGGTACGACAGGCCTACCCAATAGTTCGCCAGTTCAGAATCAACATCAGTTCCCTGAATTGGTGAAGGCAAGATTAGCACAAGCACAGGCCGTCCAGCAGCAGCAACAGCAGCAGGCGCAGCAACAAGCTCAACAATTGCAGCAGCAACAACAACAACAACAGCAACAACAGTCACAGCAGCAAGCTGCTGGTACACCTGCGTCAAATTCCAATGTCCCGTCGATTCCACAAGCTCCATCGCCCTTCAGCACTATGCAACAGCAGAACAATCAACAGCAGAATCAACAATTTTCCAACACACGTCCAATGCCTTCATCCACGCCGAACGACAATGGCATTTCTGTAGCAACACCTCAGACGATACCTCCTCCAGCGTCAAGTGGACCTAGTCCAGGACCTGCCCCAACGACGAATGGCCCACAATCAGTCACTTCGACACCTACTACGCCTCTAGTTTCGTCGTTGATGACTCCAAATCAGACAGGACCATCGTCAAGTCAAACGCCACCTCATCCAGGCATGACGCCATCCCCTGGTGGTCTCGCCAATCTCGGCAAGGGCATGACGTCTCAGGAGAGAGCAGCACTAAATGCACCTAGAACCTCGTCCATGTCTTCACAGATGGCTGCCATAACTGCTGCTCTTGATCGAGACAATTCGCCCAGTCCGCCAACGAACAATAACAAGGGCAAGCTTGAATCCATCAAAGAGGAGAATATCAAGATGGAAATAAAGCAGGAAGACTGCTCGGAGAATCATAGGATGGACGGTGGGAAAAATGTCAATAATGATATTAACATAAAGACAGAAATAAAAACAGAACCGATGGATGATACGTCTGCTGATGGCACTGTGAAGGAAGAACCTATTAATATCAAGGAAGAGCCAATGACGCCGATGTCTGGTGCCGATGGTTTCACCTCTGACATCAAGCCTATGGTACCTGAACCCATTCAACCGAGTGGGACGTCGTCAGACAAGAAACGTCTGTGTCTTTTCAAGCCTGATGAATTGAGGCAAGCACTGATGCCCACGTTGCAGAAACTTTGTCGACAAGAGCCTGAAGCGATACCATTTAGGCAACCAGTTGATCCACCGACACTGGGAATCCCTGATTACTTTGATATTGTCAAGCATCCGATGGATCTCTCGACGATAAAGAGGAAACTCGATACGGGACAGTACAGTGATCCATGGGAATACGTCGATGACGTCTGGTTAATGTTTGATAATGCCTGGCTCTACAATCGCAAGACATCGCGCGTTTATAGATACTGCACAAAGGTAAATTTTTGATTGAGAGAAATTATTCATTTGGTATGTTTTATTATGCGTGCGGTATTCATAACTCTATTGTTTTCTTTATGACACAGCTGGCTGAGGTCTTCGAACAAGAGATTGATCCTGTGATGCAGGCGCTGGGCTATTGTTGCGGCAGAAAGTACACCTTCAATCCTCAGGTTCTCTGTTGTTATGGAAAGCAACTCTGTACAATACCGAGGGATTCCAAATACTACTCGTACAAGAATAGGTCAGTGTGAAATTTTTTTTTACTAGTTAATTTTGATTTGTTTTGTATCTATTTTCACACGTTTCATTTCATTAATTTTTTTTTTATTAATAATTAATAATGCATTGCATGTTTTGTGATTTCACTGCTATATAACGCTATGAATTCGATAAATCTTAAATTGTCACATATTAATATTTCGTGTTATTAGCGTTTTCATTTATCATCCACAGCACATTCGGTTTTGATGTCAGTGTACTGTTCAAAATTTGTCAACAGACGAATTGTGCAATAATAAACGGCAGGATAATTAACCAATTTCAGTAATAATACTGATTTAGGCCAGTCCCCTGATCGACAAAGTCACATTATAATTCTAATTTAGTTTGACACAAGTTTTTTTTGAGATATTAATATTTAACAGCTTATCCATCATGTTGATTCTAACAAATGCACTATTCTCTTCTTTGTATGTTACCTCCATTCTGCCGTGGATTACTTGAATACATACACATACATATCCTCGCTTGGCTCTTCCATTCCATGGTGTGCTCTCTTGCTTATTTCCAACCCCGGACAAACATTGGCACTTTGTAATTGGAAATACTCGCATTGGATGAAAATAATAATGCATAATCGACTCATTGGTGGAAAAAAATCCAAAAAAAATTGAAAAAAAAATTTTTAAATACAATTTTGGCAAATAAATGACCAATGAAACGTATGCATTCTCACGCTTGTATATATGACTGATCACCAATTGGAACAAATAAAATCACATTGGCACTATGGACTGGATTGAACGATGAAAAAAAAAAACAATCATGCACATTTGGATATAAACGAATACTGGAATTATAGTCTAAAGGCTTATGGTCCTGTTTCCGATAGATACACCTTCTGTCAGAAATGTTTCAACGACATTCCCGGTGACACTGTGACGTTGGGAGATGACCCAACGCAGCCGCAAACGTAAGTAACTCTCAATTCAAGCAAATAAATAATTTTATGAAGACTTTTTTCGGTTATACTTACGAATAAATTAATTACAGAGCGATCAAGAAGGTGGAGTTTCAAGAGATGAAGAACGATCACTTGGAGCTGGAGCCTTTCGTTGTCTGTGCAGATTGTGGTAGGAAAGTTCACCAAATCTGTGTTCTTCACATGGACGCAATTTGGCCACTAGGGTAAGTTACATAATTTCATTAAATAATTTATCATTTTATTTCTTACTTGATATGTAACAAATGTAATTTATTTTGAACAGATTTACCTGTGATAATTGTCTCAAGAAGAAGGGACAGAAACGAAAAGAGAACAAATTTAACGCGAAACGGCTGCCAGTTACAAAGTTAGGACTGTACATTGAAACGAGAGTTAATAATTTCTTGAAAAAGAAAGAAGCTGGCGCGGGTGAAGTAGCAATTCGGGTCGTTGCGTCCAGTGATAAAGTTGTAGAGGTGAAACCTGGCATGAGAAGTAAATTTGTGGAGAACGGTGACATGCCTGGTGAATTTCCTTATCGAGCGAAAGCTCTATTCGCCTTCGAGGAAGTCGATGGCACGGATGTTTGCTTCTTCGGCATGCATGTACAAGAGTATGGAAGTGAATGTGCGCGACCAAACACGAGGCGAGTGTACATTGCTTATCTCGATTCGGTACATTTCTTCAAACCTAGACAGTTTAGGACTGCCGTTTACCACGAAATTCTTCTGGGATACCTCGACTATGCCAAGCAACTTGGGTATGTCTGCAAGATGATTTTCATTTTGTTAAAATAAATCAATGTCCTATGTTTATTGAACAGTCTGATTTAAATTTTGATTTGTGACTTTAGGTACACAATGGCTCACATTTGGGCTTGTCCACCTTCTGAAGGCGACGACTATATTTTCCACTGCCATCCTCAAGAACAAAAAATCCCAAAGCCCAAAAGACTACAGGAGTGGTATAAGAAAATGCTTGACAAGGGAATGGTTGAGAGAATAATCCTTGATTATAAGGTAAGATCTTATTTCAAAATTTTTCTCGTTATTATTCTAGTCTCCGTGTTGTCCGTGTATGAATTTTTCTATACATGGTTGTCAAACGAGACTTAAATTAATTCCAGACTCAAGCTAATGTTCTTAAATCTAATAAAGTTCTGAACATAGGATTGTCAGGATACACTTATAACAATCATTCAATTCGTAATCTCAATCTCTGAACGGTGTTTCTAAACTTATTCATGTCGTTCTTTAGGACATTCTGAAACAAGCTATGGAAGACAAGCTATCTTCTGCTGCGGATCTGCCATATTTCGAGGGTGACTTCTGGCCTAATGTCTTGGAAGAGAGCATCAAGGAACTCGACCAAGAGGAAGAGGAGAAACGGAAACTAGCTGAGGCCGCCGAGGCAGCAGCAGCTGCGGCCAATATCTTCTCGTTAACTGATGACTCGGACATGGGTCCGGACGGAAAGAAAAAGGGCCAGAAGAAAGCAAAGAAGTCGAATAAATCGAAAGCGAATCAACGGAAAAACAGCAAAAAGTCAAATACACCACAAACTGGCAATGATCTTTCGGCTAAAATTTATGCTACTATGGAAAAACATAAAGAAGTCTTCTTCGTTATCAGGTTGCATAGTGCTCAAAGTGCGGCAAATTTAGCGCCAATTCAAGACCCAGACTCTGTTATTAATTGTGATCTCATGGATGGACGTGATGCTTTTCTCACGATGGCGAGAGAACGACACTACGAATTTTCGTCACTTAGAAGGGCGAAGTTCAGTTCTATGTCGATGCTTTACGAGTTACACAATCAGGGCCAGGACAAGTTTGTCTACACTTGTAACAGCTGCAAGAGTCATGTTGAAACGAGATACCACTGCACTGTCTGTGATGTAAGTAGAATCATTCTTTTTATTTTCTCTTTTTTTCCTCCAGCATTCGTTTGCTCTACGTCAATACTCACCTGTTTAATCTTGTCTCTCTCAGGACTTTGACCTCTGTACCAATTGCAAAGAGAAGAATGACCATCCTCACAAGATGGAGAAGCTCGGCTTGGACTTGGACGATGGTTCATCTCCAGCTGACGCGAAGCAGGCAAATCCACAAGAGGCGAGAAAACTCTCGATCCAAAGGTGTATACACTCGTTGATTCACGCGTGTCAGTGCAGAGACGCCAACTGTCGACTGCCAAGCTGCCAGAAGATGAAGAAAGTCGTTGCACACACGAAAAATTGCAAACGGAAAACAAACGGTGGCTGTCCTATTTGCAAACAACTCATTGCTCTGTGCTGCTATCACGCGAAACACTGCCAAGAGACCAAGTGTCTGGTGCCATTCTGCTGCAATATCAAGCACAAATTGAAACAACAACAACTTCAACAGAGGCTACAGCAAGCACAACTACTCAGGTTAGTAATTATAATCTGAAATTATTACATATACCCATTGCACGTTTTAATCATTACGGAGCTTATGATTATTCAGTAGTTTCATTCAATTAATGTGCAATATCAAATTGGCAGGCTAATTAACCTGTTTCTGCTCACTATGCTGATTCAGGCCAGTCCCCTGACCTACACTCCTATCCAAAAAAATCTATTTATCTCTTAAAAAATTCTGAAAATAACAATTTACACAATTATTATAGGAGAAGAATGGCGGTGATGAACACAAGGCCAACTGGACCAGTGAGTGGTATGCAAGGTGGACAACAAACGTCGAATGCCGTTGTTGCTGCTGGCGTAGCCATGAAGCCAGGCGTCAGTCCAACGAATTTACCATCACCTCATCAACCTGGAATTGGACTGAAACCTGGTACTCAAACTCCTCCCGCGCACGTCCTTCAAGTTGTAAAACAAGTGCAAGAGGAGGCGGCGAGACAGCAGGCACCACATGTTGGTTATGGAAAAGTGACTCCAGGAGGAGGAGTCGGAGTTGGTGTTGGCGTTGGTGGTCAAGGCGGTGGTGTTATGCCACCGCCGCAAATGCAGAGACCCATGCCAGTTCCAATGTCAAATCCTGGTCAAACACATCTCATCTCTATGGACCAGTGGACGCCAAGATACCAACCGAACGCTGTGATGCAACAAAATCCTGGATTGCGCCAACAAACGCCACAGCAATTGATGCAACAGCAACAACAGCAACAACAACAGCATCAGGGACAGCCCGGAATGGGAATGGGAGGCCAAATGCCTCGACAACCAGGTGTAATTGGTGGTCCAGTGGGTCAGGTTAGCCAGGTGGGCCCTCAGAGTCAAGTTGGGAGTTCGCTAGCGCACAAACGTGCATTGCAACAGCTCATGCAAACACTAAAAAGCCCGAGTACTCCTGAGCAGCAAAATGAAATCCTACAAATTCTTAAGAGCAATCCACCGTTGATGGCAGCGTTTATAAAACAACGGCAACATCAGACTGGTCAGCACGCTGGAAACATTGGGTCTATGATTCCTAGTCAGACTCAGCAGCAACAACAGCAGCCTGGTCTTCAGCATATGATGTCCCAACAGCAGCAACAACAGCAGCATCAACTCCAACACGTACAGCAACAGCAGCAGCAGCAACAACAGCAGCAGCAAGGCAGAATGCAAATTCAGGCAATGCTCAATCAACAACAGCAGCAACAACAACAACAGCAGCAGCAACCTGGCCAGGGACCGACTGTTCAACAGCAACAGTGGTACAAGCAGCAAGTGCAAGCACTAGCAATGCAGAGGCAACAGCAACAACAGCAACAGCAACAGCAACAACCATTCACCCAACCACCGGCGCCACCTTATGGCCAACAGCGGCCAATGAGGCCATCACTTCTTGGTGAGTGTGAAAAAACCCATCCGAATATATATTTATAATAGCCCTTACATTTTATTAATTCATTTATTTTTCTTCGTGTTAAAGGTTACGGTGCCTTCAACGATCAAGGTTACGGCCAGCCAGGTCTGAAACCAACTCCACCACCAGTGCCCCAATCTCAAGGAGTGATGGGTCCACCTGGTATCTTAGTGCAGCAACAGTTAATGCAGTCTGTACGATCGCCACCGCCAATTCGTTCGCCGCAACCAAATCCGTCGCCACGACCTGTGCCCTCGCCACGAAATCAACCAGTACCTTCGCCCCGAGCTGGCCCCGTACCCTCACCCCTTCACCATCCGCCGCACGGCACGCCGACGCACTCGCCTGCCCACGAGCTCGGTGGACCAAGTGAAATGATGCTGTCACAACTTGGTGCTGGAGCTGGTGCACCCTCTGGTCATCCTGCGACGATGCCGCATCATCCGTCGCCTGCACCACCTCCCACGAATGCAGATTCCGGTGATGTGACGCCAATGACGCCGCAGGATCAACTGTCCAAGTTCGTCGAAGGGTTGTAGTGACTGTTATCGGTATGACCGGTCTTATTGAGTGACCATCGACGAACAAATCGACGCCAACACGACGTCGCGGATAATCCGCGCGTTCTGTGATGAGCAACTCACGGGTGATGACCTCCGCGGACTCGAAATGAACGCGCCAACGTACGCGCGCGTACCACGTTCCTAAGTCTCGCGGTCGGCGTTCCCAACTTGTAGATTTGTACACTAATTACTTATTATTATTGAAAGAAACATCAAGAGGGCGCGGGATTGAGCTTCGTGTGCGCATCAATGGGAGGATAAAAGAGGAGACTTGGTCGTCTTCTCTTTCGCATTCTCTATCCGTCTGTCTCTCTCTCTCTCTCTCTCTCTCTCTCTCTCTCTCTCTCTCTTTCTCTCTCTCTTTTTCTTTCAACATCGTCTCTTTCGTGATAAATAAAATTTAGTAATCCAGATTTATTTATTCGAAACCTCGTTGAGGTTTCGAATAAATAATAAGGGAGAACTCGAGCCTGGACCCTCGAGTACAGTTATTCCCTGACAAAAACGGAAAAGTACATCGCAATTATGTAGTTAATTAATACGATTTGGTGTGGTATGAACAAAGAACTATTCATAGCGAAATTCAAAGAGAAAACAAAGACTTTTTTGCCCCTTGAAACACCTCTTCGTTGCCTCTTCTTGATTGACCCTCAGAAAAAAAAATAAATAAAGTTCCTCGCTACCGCTGCGTCGGCGGACCGAGCGAAATCGTACAAATGTGTTGTGTATACTTAACGTTAATTAATATTAAAGAAAAGAAAGGTATAGAATAATGAGACGTTGGTCTGTGACGATTAATTACAGCCTCAACTGTATATCCGTTACAGATTCACCTTTTTTCTTTTTTTTTTTTTTTTTT
>JABSMT010054146.1:0-11621 GCA_018902335.1 Eumacrocentrus americanus
TTGTAAATATCTTGAAAACTATGAGGCAGACGATGAAATTGCAAGATACCTTTTTTGTAAGAAATTAAATTCTCTATAAAAAAGGTCCTTTGCATTTTTGTTGTATCTCGCATAGTTTTCGAGAAATAATCAATTTTGTGAAAGATTTTAATAAAAGTGTTATCTCGACTTATCTCCTTTTGTCGTCTCACTACTGAGATAGTGGTAAAAACAAATATTTACCCTTCATTTTCACCAGCCATTTGATAGTGGTGACGACGTAGAGCGGCCAGCCGCAGTCTTTCCGTCTCCAAAGCCTGCTCGAGCTCGAGAACACGTACCTGCGCTTCCATCTCGAGTCTTTTTGCCTTATGGAGACTTAATCCAGACATATCCAGGTCATCTGCAACAGTTTTTAACGATCATTTAAAGCCCTCAATGCCACTAAAAACATTTAATTGCTTCAGAGAAACAATTTAAAAGCTATTTAACTTTAATAGCTTTGCCTTCTTGTATCCATTCATTGAAGTTTTTAATTGAGAAATAAAGAAGAAACTCTTTCAAGAGGTCTAAGACCTCAAATAACTTTTAAATACATTAATAAAAAAGTCAATTAATTATTGTCTGCCTTTAAAAATGTTCTCAAGTATTTATAGATAATAAAAAGAAGACATTTTACCATTTTCTTCAACGAGTTGTCCACAGCTCTTTGCAGTGGCGACAACACTACCAGTTGCTTGTGTAACTTCCCTCGAGACTTCAGAGAGTGCAGCTAAATTGCTGCTGTTCCTCTCAGCTTTAACTCGACTAGCAACGACCAATTGTGCTGTCGACGCAGCAATGCCCTGTGACGCGACCATAAGCTGCTCAAATTTCCCATCGCCTGATACAACTTTATCAGCAGCCTCCAGAAGGAATTTAGCACCCATGGCAATGGCTTTAGCTGCAGAAATAAGACCCTCGGACCACTGATGATTTCGTTTGTAGAATTCAGTAGCTGATGCAGTGCCTTTGCCCTGGGCAACGATTTCCGTCTGCAAGAGACGTGACTTCTTCACGAGCTTTCTGATGCACTTCATGAGCTCCGTGCAAGAGTCCAAGATTTTTCCATTGACCTCGAGCTTCAGTCCAGAGTCACCGGCACGAGATTTATTCAGCATTTCTTGTATTCTGTTGGCTGCTTCCTCAATAGCTTTGTCCATGCTGTGAAGCTCGTTCTCGACCAGGTCCCCAATAGCATCTACATTACCTCTAGCTTTTGTTAGAGTCATTGCCAGTGTTGAAATGGCTTTTAATTGAGTCTTTACAGTCGTTATTTGGTCAAAAGTTGTCGTGGATTTTTCCTTGACATTGGCGAGCATTGTAGAGGCTTCTGAAGCCAATAATTTGCACTCGTCAGTTAATTTATCACCAAGTGATATGTCTGTCGATGTGTTCGAAGTGGATTTGGCATGAATCAGGTAAACTGCCAGTGAATAAGCCACATTTGTCACTGCGCGAATTAGAGGCTTTCCCTCTTTTGTATCTGCTTCGTAATTTTTGTAAGCTATCTCTAAGTCATTTAAAGATGATATCCCTGGGTTGATCAGAGTCTCGAGGTAGTCAGGGGTACATGTCAGTGCTGAAATAGCAGGATTTTCGATGGCACTCGAGGCATTTTGGATTATTGCTTCTGCACATGATATACAGTTCAGAATTAATTCATATTGAGCTGCATCAAAATCTTTTTTGCTTTGCACTCGAGTATTCTCTATGTCTGATTGAAGCTCAGTTATCCTCAGGTCCAATTCCTCCTTCTGCGCCAGGAGATCATGAAGATCGCCTTCGGCGACCGCTTTCTCCGAGGAGATAAAGTCAATTTTTGCGGTCAAAGCAAGATTCTCAGTCTTTGCTTGGTCAAATTCCTTGCGAACGTCGTCAAGCTCCGAACGAGCTTGCGCTACTCTTTGGGCTTCTTGCTCTGCAGTTGCTTGACCCTGCAGAAGCTCCTGGAGACGTTGTTCAGCTTCCTGAGTACGTCTTTCAGCTTGATCTTGGGCGATTTTTACTCCTCCCAACTGTTTGTCCACCTCTGCTTTCTGTTTATGAATGAAAAACAATTTTTTTATTCATTTATATTGCGGGGAATTCATGAGGGACAATATTTTTTTTTTGAAGGCTTCATTGAGGATTTAAAACCAGAAGACCTTCTGCTATCATAATGATAAGTTATGACAGCGTGTTATCAGGTAGATAAGAATCTACAATGTCTTTACCTTCCTAATTAAACTGATGTGCTCTTCTCGAAGCTTCGAATAAACTTCCTTCAACTTTTGAAACTTCTCGTCCAACAATCGATTCTTATCTGTGACGAACAAATATCATTTTATTATTATCTCATTGTTTAATAAAAAAATATCAAGCTAAAAGACCGGTTAAAGGCTATTTACCTTCGAGTTCACGAACTTTTAGTATTAAATCTGCATTCTGTTTGCCCAGATCCTCGCTCAATTCCTTTTGTTGCATCAATTCGTTGTTTTTCAGTGAAATTATAGGCTCAAGCTCTCTTATGTGGTTTTTTAGATCGCCCACGATTCTTTGGTGCTCCGAAAGAAGACGATGCAGCTCCTCTCTCTGTCTTCCATTCTCATGGTGCAGATGATCAATTAAACTGTCCCTGTAGCATAAAAATTATGTTAAAGGCAATTTTTTTCCAAACATTTTTTTTTTCTTTTCTCAATTATTTTATCATTCAAGGCCTGTGATGGTCTCATTGACTTTTAACACGTAAATTTACTCGACCATGAGCGATAACATCTTATCAGCAGATTATTGGGACAAGCTTATCGCAGGTTGATTGGCATTTACCTTTCTGCAAGAGCATCTGGTGATATTGAGCCATTTCTTGCAGCATCTAATTGATCTCCAGCCATAGAATTTGTGTCAGATGTGTCTATGAGACTATCTACTGTTGATTCGCTGTCTAATACCTCCTCCTGGGGCAATACGACCACAGGAGTTACGTATGTTCTTAATTCCGATTGAATTAAAAAATTTGGTGGATTCTGTAGGCAAAAGAAAAATATAATAATAACTTTGTTCCATTAAAAAAAACAGAATCTAGAACAGTTTAGAAAGGTTTTGAGGTCGTGTTTTATCGATTGTGACTCACCTCAGGTAAAGCTGGGATTGTGATAAGATGCTTGAAGTATTGCATGTGCTTGATTGTATTATAAAACGTTTTTAAGTCGTGAAATTGCTTTGAGAAACGATCTCGATGACCAATGAGTGTGTCAGCTGGAAGGGCTCCATGTAGTTTAAACAAAATTTTCACACAATAATCATAAAGCTGCGAGGCATCTTGAATGCATGGAATCAGAGGTGCTAGTCGACATTGTCCACAGGGAGTCATTGAATTTGATCTGGAGAGATCTAAAGACCCAAATACAGCTCTTTGGAGATTCAAAATGTCGTCCATGTAGTCAAACATCTCTACAGACATTTGGAAGCTGTAAAAAAATAAAAATTCACCGATTACAATCTAAGAAAATTCAAATTAATAAAAGGTTTCTAACGAATGCTGTCGAATATTTACTAGATATTGATGTCATTCTCCCCAATAGCCTCTAGTTCTTCATTCGTCACCTGGAGATTACCAGGAAGTCCAGGATTGCGATTGTGAAAGTCCAGTTTCGTGATAAGCAAACGTATATAAAGATGAATAAGCCTTCCATATCCTTCTCTCAAGTGTTGCCACATTTTCCCAATGTCCTCCAACTTTCCTTTGTGTCTCTGCGAGTCAGAGATGACTCGTGGATGACCCTCCCTGAGTACTTTGTGCAGGACATGACAGAATTTCCAGGCAACAATACGATTCTCCTGCAGTGGCTGTCTGAGAATGAACATCCAGAAGATTGCACCACTCTTCTCCTGGTACGTGCCAATGATCGCGCCTGAATGCGGAGCTAAGGACTTATACGGTGAGAAAGGAAGGTCGTGAATGCAGTTGTACCACTGCTCTCACGATGGTTAACTCATTCTTGGAACGTTACGAAATCAAGCCTTCAAGCCTCTGTACTTCCACAGAAACTCTTTCAGACTTTAAAAACCATAAAATAAATCATTGATATGTTCAAAAAAGGATACTCCTAACATGTTTCTCCTTGACTGGAGTCTCTGTTGGGTTAACAGCTTTACTGATGCTGATACTCTGTAAGAAAAAAGCCGGAATAAATTCTATTACAAATCGAAGGAAAAAAATAATGTGTAGATGAACAAGAAGACGAATTGAATAGCCCAAGGTGAAGGTAACTCACTCACCTGTTGCTGAAGCTGCTTAGCAGTGACTGGCAAGACCGGCGACATAATTAAGTTTGTGTATGGAGAGGATATTCTTAAAGATTGTTATAACGTTCAAATAAATCACACAGGCAGGATTATCATCTGCTTTTTGCTTGCCAATGATCTGTGTCTATTAGTCTTGTTGAAGCTTTAGGCCAACGGTTGAGCAATCTGGTAGGACAATGTGTGAATCCAAGAAAATTTGTTAGTGAATGTGCAATCTCTCTGCATTACTCTGTATCTCATGCACATCTCTCACAACTAATTCATGCTGATAATAATAATTGCCAAGGGAAATGAAATGAATCATTGAATTAGCGTGCTGTGTGGACTACTCATTCATCATGCAAATCAGGCTTATTCCAGGAATCTAAATAAATAGCTGTGGTCAACAAAACTCACTTGAAACTTCTCAAAGTGTTCACGCTCAAGATCTAAGCTGGTTTTCCTCTGTTGAAGTACCCTGGGAAGCGACAATGAGGCCATTTCCGGTGTCAAGCAAGATCCACTCGAATATCAACAATCAAGTCGTTTGAGTCTCCGTTAATGCATAATTTTCTCGTCTAAACAACCAATGAAAGTACATAAATCCGAGTGTTATGGTATAAGTACCTTTGAAGAGAACAACAGCCCCAGGCGATGCTTTAGGGCATTTTGAAGCTTGAGACGTTGATCTCCTACACTAGATGATGAATATACATCTGCTCGATGGAGGACAGGTGAAGAGAGACTTTGTATAGACAAACTGAGACGAGACCCACCCACATTCACTCGTACAAAAGCTAAAAGGAGCGAAAAGGACGAAAGTGCGAATAAGAGTTGTAGCTTACCACCACCATTGGCCATCACCACATCAGTCTAAAGTGTGTACAGCACTGACTAACACACCGCCATCTCCACTTCACCGGAATTGGCCAGTTCCGTTGAATCACACTTTATAAAGATAATTATCCGGTCCCGGCACCGATATCAAGACCAAGATCCATGTATATACGTAGATTCTGCCCCGAAATTTGTGATATATAATGGCAATGTATCATCTATTGGTATAATAGTAAACTACCTTTTCAATTAAGTGAGGTTAGGTTACTCTCTTTGTTGAATTTCAAATTTCGCGCGCTAAGATGTAGAGGGTAAATGCATTTCAATTGAATTTTTTTTGGAATATTTGGGTTTATTTGCATAACTCTTGTTTATTTACAAAGGTTCCTAGTATCTATTGTATTTTATTTTTACTTTTTTTAGTGAAAAGTATTACATGGTATTCTAAATTTTAATCCAAGCCGTTTGGCGCCCCTAACCTAAGATGGCGCTGTATCACAAACAACAAAAGAGTTGTATTCAAAACGCGGGCTTCGTTGTAACGAGATTTACAGTAGGATAGGTTATATACGTCTTATATTTTTCTGTATAACAAAGGTATTGTAAACGTAAAGTCATGTCGACTTGTATTTGTTAACAATTAATATTTGTTTATTGCAGAGAATAGACTAAAAAGGAAGCTCAAGGATGGATTTCTTGGAGTATCCTGACATCACCACAGAGGTTAAGGGAGCTATGGTAAGTTCTCCACGCCACAATTCGTGTCTATACTTCAATTTTATTTATCTACAAGCTATATTTATCAACGATCTTTACTTCTTTATCTTCATCTTTCAATTTATATCATGGGATTTGTTTTTATTGTCACAGACTCCTGGCCGTTTGAAACTAACTGATCAGCACATCATCTTCAAGAGTCAGAAGACCGGCAAGGTCGAGCAGATATCCGCCAATGACTTGGAGATGGTGAATTACCAGAAATTCGTAGGCACATGGGGTTTGAGGTTATTCTTGAAGAACGGTCGTCTCCATCGCTTTCGTGGCTTCAAAGAGACCGAGCAAGAGAAAATAGCCAAGTTCTTCAACACGAATTACAAGATGGACATGCTGGAGAAAGAATTGAGCTTGAAGGGCTGGAATTGGGGCACAGCAAAGTTCCATGGATCTGTATTGAGCTTTGACGTTGGTCACCACACAGCCTTTGAGATTCCCTTGAATAATGTGTCGCAATGTACAACGGGAAAGAACGAAGTAACTCTAGAATTCCATCAGAATGACGATGCTCCTGTGAGTCTTCTGGAGATGCGTTATCACATTCCTGTGAGCGACAGTGCTGATCAGGATCCTGTAGAGGCATTCCATCAGCAAGTAATGGACAAGGCTTCAGTCATCAGTGTGAGTGGCGATGCCATTGCAATCTTCAGAGAAATTCAATGTCTCACACCTCGTGGTCGTTACGACATTAAGATATTCCAAAGCTTCTTTCAGCTTCATGGTAAAACATTCGACTACAAAATCCCCATGTCCACAGTCCTCAGACTGTTTCTATTGCCCCACAAGGACAGCAGACAAATGTTTTTTGTTGTGAGCCTGGATCCACCGATAAAACAAGGACAAACACGTTATCATTTCCTCGTTCTGCTGTTCAATCAAGAGGAGGAGACGTCCATTGAGCTGCCCTTCACTGAGAAGGAACTCAAAGAGAAATACGACGACAAATTGCCAAAAGAATTGTCTGGCTCGACTTATGAAGTCCTTGGGAAAGTCATGAAGGTGATTAGCAACAGAAAACTAACTGGACCTGGTGGATTCCTTGGACATTCTGGCACTCCAGCTGTTGGATGTTCTATCAAAGCTGCTGCAGGCTATTTGTACCCCTTGGAGCGTGGCTTTATCTACGTTTACAAGCCTCCAATTCACATCCGCTTTGACGAGATTGCCTCGGTGAATTTTGCACGTGGTGGAGGATCTACTCGGTCATTTGATTTCGAGATTGAGCTTACCAGTGGAGTCATTCACACATTCAGCAGTATTGAGAAGGAGGAGTACAACAAACTCTTTGATTTCATCACGTCGAAGAAGTTGAGAGTGAAGAACCGAGGCAAAGGTGATAAAGTCGACTACGATAATGACTTTGGGGCGAGCGATGAAGAAGCCGAACCTGATGCTTATCTGGCGCGAATCAAAGCTGAGGCAAAGGAACGTGACGATGATGCTCAGGATTCAGAGGAGGAGTCCACAGACGAGGACTTCAATCCCAATCAGGATGAGAGCGATGTCGCTGAGGAGTATGACAGTAATCCTGGGACTTCAGACAGTGACGAGGGCTCTGATGCGTCTGGTGGCAGTGAGAAGAAGAAGGAGAAGAAGGAAAAGAAGAAGTCCAAGTCAGCTAAAACAGTCTCCGAGAAGCCACGTAAACCTCGTAAGCCCAAGAAGGAACGAGATGAAAATAAACCAAAGAGGCCTGCTACAGCTTTCATGCTTTATTTAAATTCCATGAGAGATCAAATTAAGAAAGACAATCCTGGAATTGCTGTCACGGAGATTGCGAAGAAGGGAGGTGAAATGTGGAAAGAATTGAAGGACAAATCGGTACGTCTTTATTCATTTTCAATAACTAAATTCTTTAAATATAATTTTTCCTATTAATTAAACATCTTTTTGTGATCTAGGAATGGGAAGGCAAGGCTAATAAGCTGAAAAAGGAGTACGCAGAGGCTATGAAGGAGTACGAGAGTGGAAAAGATAAGTCTGAGAAGCCAGAGAAGTCTGAGAAGAAGAAAGAATCGAAGAAGGTTGACCTCAAGAAGGATTCAAAGAAGGAAAGTAAAAAGGATATTTCTGCATCGCCTTCGAAGCTTTCAGGATCATTCAAGAGCAAGGAGTACATCAGTGAAGACGACAGCAGCAGCGATGAGAGTGGAAAGGAGAAGAAATCGTCTAAAGGAAGTGACGACGATGCTGAAGATAGTGAAGATGATAAGAAAAAGAAGCCGAAGAAGGGCGAGAAACGTTCTGCAGCTGTGAGAATATTTTTGTTTTAAATATTTGCAGCTTTGTATTTATTGTTATTAATCTTGATAAACTCTTTCAGGAGGACAAGAAGAAGGTGAAGAAGGAAAAAAAGGATTCATCGAGTGATGAGGAATTCGCTGAGCCTGATGACAGTGATGCTTCGAGTGATTAAACTCTTCATTTCATTTTTGTTCTTTACCTTAACTTCTAGTAAATTATCATCCATGTATAAAGTATTTTTTGGTACTTCATTTAACAATTTTTTTTAATAACAAAAAAGAATAATTTCCTCCAACATCTTTTAATAATTCGCAGTTCATAAATAATTGGAATCAATAAACAACACACACAATGTAACTGTATATAACTTTTAAGATCTACAAATCGTTGCCTTCGCATTCGAATTAATTCGATGCAGGAACAACAGCATCAGCAAGATTTACTTAATAAAATTAGTTTACTGGGAATCTTTGAAGTTAAAGATTGATAAAGAGCCTATCAGCTGGGTGACTTTTTTTCACCCTCAGTACCCAAGTGACTTGCTTCAATGTCTTTTATTTCAATTTGGTTATCCTTCATGGCCTTCTGTAATAAAGAAAAGTATTTTTAAAAATACATTCTACCCAATTATTTCAAAAACAAAAACAATTATTAATCATTTGGAGTCGTATTGTTGGGATCAAATTAGCTGTAAATGATCTTGGAAACCTCTAGACTTGCCTTGATACAATCTGTATAAACTTTTAACAATGAACTGCAAAGTGAATCGTCTGTATCACCCTTGAGAAATTGATCAGAGAACCAAACATTGAAACAGTCGTCGTACTGTTTTTTCAGCTGATTGCAGACTTCCATTGTTCTTTTGGGTAATCTATAATTAAACATAAAAAAAGAATGGACAATATTACCTTGAGACATGTTTGATAGACTCTGAAGAGTGGAGCACACAGGGAGTCATTTGTGTCGCCTTTCAGGAATCTCTCCGAGAACCATGTTTGAAAGCACAAATCATACTGGCTTTTAAGGTCATTGCACGATTCAACAATGCTATTCATCAATGCAGTCCCAATTGTTCCTGAAAGAAGACATTAACGACTCGAAGTAGTCTTTTTTTATCTAGAAAATACAATGAATTCATTCGTTACTTACTGCGAGAGCTATCAATACTCAATAAGGCGTGTGTAGATTGAGGTTATGTACGCCAACACATATGCGTTTTTCTCTATTGAAGAGCCAAAAAGTTGAGGAGCTAATCATCAGAGGGATACATGCAGCAAAATTTAAATTGAAAGAAATCCAACTAATCCCTTTTCGCCGACTGTACACAATCCCGAGAAATTTAAAGAGCGATTGCTAAATTGCCGAAGCACTAATGGAATAAGTACAGGAAAACATGATGAGGAAGGAAATTCCCTGGGACCAGAGGACCAGAAGAAGTAACTCCTTATACTTCCTACAATCCTGATACTATTTTAGCATTTCCTTCGATGAAATTCACAGCCCACAGCTGTGATTTTTCTGTTTTTTTGAAAATTAGGAATAGGAAAACATGATGAGGAAGGAAGTGAGTGGTCTTTGAGGATCAGAAGAAGTAACTCCTCATAACTCCTACTATCCTGATACTGTTTCAGCTTTTTCTGCGATGAAATTCGACAGCCCAGAGCTGTGTACTCTAATTTTTGAGAAATCTGATCAGAAAAGAGTTACTTCTCAATTTCTGATCCTCGAAGACTTCGGTCTATCTGTGTGTCGGTATATTCGCATTCGGTATCTTGAATTTCGGTATTATATGACTTTCAACTTTTCGCTTTCGTCACATTCGCATTCGGCACTTTGGGATTTATACGAGATCCATGTAATCCAATTATTGGTCTTGAGAACGTAGTTCCGCCGACCACCGCTATGGTGCGCACAGACGCAGCTTTTCTCGGGTGCGAAGCCGGGCGTCTGAGGGATTAACCGTCGAGCTCAGAAAACATAATTTCATATTAATCGTCTGTCTTTTCAGATTATATCATTGTCAAATGCAAGACGAATGTGATTGGAAACATATTTGTCATTAGTTGGATTTCAGTGTAGAGTAATGTGTAATGCTTTATGCTAGGCATTTCTCTATCTACATTGGGTAGATTTTAAAATGGATTCATATGAATATCAGAATTAATCCGGGATTAATCGGAAAATAATCGCAGAATTGAAGAAATTCATTTTTTATCGTAACTATTCATTCTCATTCTCATTTTCATTCTCATTCTCATTCTATGGTATTTCCGCCAATGGAAGAAAACCGCCAAATATAAATTTTAAAATTTTTGATGAATTTTCGAATTACCTCTTTTTTACCGCTTTACTACAGAGATTTATAACTAACTAGCTTCGTCATTTTCCTTGGCAATTATTCGCAGTGCTTGCGGGACCGGAAGTCGATGGGGAAGTGTGGGAAAGAGGGTGGAGATTAATCGGAACGTCGAAGAATCCTGCGATGGCAATGGAAACGAGAGAGAATGTAAATGACCACAACACGTCTGGCAAAGCAGTACCTTCATCACTTTCTGTCCGTAACAGAGAGCTATTCATTATCTCCTTGCTTCGATTTTTCATCTTCACCTCTAATTGAATGCTTTTATCGAGTGTACTTTGTACTAATGAAAATTAATTAATTTTTTTGTTTTGCATCGACTCCAGTCAATTATATATCGTTTATTGTATATGTATATATTTATGTATGTCGGTATAATTTAATTGTTTTCCTTGGAAAGCTTATGTTTATGAATAAATAATTTTTTTCGTTATATACACGGTACTTTGCGTATATATATGTATGTAGATGTGGTTGAATTTATCTCCTGCGTAATTTGCGTAATTGGAAGAGGAAAACACGCTCTCGTGTTTCTGGATTGAAGTGCATAAGTTTGGGTTTACGTTAACCGTACACCAGTAATTATTTATAATTTTATTATAAGACAATAATAAAAATATGTAATTAACGCTTTAGACATATGAATACATAGTAATTGTGTATTTTAAAATTTAGTAAGTTAGTGAAGTGCAGGTACGAAAATTTTAGGCATTCGTATTTTTACAAATATCTCGAAAACTATGCGTAATACGAGAGAAATATATCAGACGTTTTTTGTAGGAAATTAAATTCTCTAAAAAAAAGGTCCTATACAATTTTGTCGTATCTTGCATAATTCTCGAGCTACAGTTAATTTTGTGTTTAACAAATTCTTTTTTCCCCAAAATAATCATTCATCCACATTGTTCAAGATATCTCGAAAACTACACGAGATTCAATAAAATTGCATAGGACCTTTTTTGTAGGAAATTGAATTCTCTACAAAAAAGGTTCAATGCAATTTTTCCGTATTTCGCATAGTTATCGAGATATAATCAATTTTGAGAACGATTTCAATGAAAGTTACTTTTTTACCAATATCTTTTATCGCACTACTGAAATATGAATCTTAATTATTATAAAT
>JABSMT010054157.1:0-11617 GCA_018902335.1 Eumacrocentrus americanus
AAAAAAAAAAAACAAAAATAATATTTGGCACTATGGTGATACTTTTCTTATGACTAGTCATGAAAAATAAAAAAATTAAATAAAAATAACTTAGCCTCTTATCGACCCTCGAATTAGTGCTGTATACTCAGCAATATACGTTCCATTTAACGTGTTACTGCTGCATTCTGAATTTTTCCCTCTATCTTATCTCATTCTCACCCCCTCTTTCGCCCTTACACCCTACTGCTTCCCTTTCTCGATTGCATTCTCCATTTTCCACGGCATTACCTCAGAAAATGTAATTCACGTCACGAGAGGAGTCTTGACCGAAGATATTGGCATCGGAAAATTAATTTTCTGTTTTAAATCTATAAAAAAATTTATTGCGAACTTTATCTCGCCATTTCTCAGGAATTCTCGTTAATCATGGAAAAAAAAATAATAATAAAAATATATACGAAAGGAAAAATGAAAAAAAGTAATGAGCAATGTCGTTTTCCTTGGAACGCACAGACATTGATCGAGGTCTTCGCGACTGGACTTTTATTTCTGTGGCACGCGTCCTCGGAGCGTTGACGTAAGGTATCTATACTATATGTATTGTCTCTCGTCGATTCTGTGAATGTGTCAGAGCGTGTTTGTGCTCTCATCCTATAAGATACAATGTTACCGGTATACTACAATTACCGTTCTCTGCCTGTCGCGCGTGGGCGCGACATCTCTGACGCACGAGAGAGATCGAAAGGAGTGCTTTGATGCTCCTTAAGTAAATGAGAAAATAATCATTATCTAGATAGACGCGCACAGAGAAGTTTTATATGCATTAGATGATACGCAGAGGAAAAAAAAACCTTGGTGTACTCGTGTTCACACGCTTCTTAACGAGGTCAACGATTTCCACCTTCCGTTGCGAGTGCAGGAGAAGTCGCGAGTGCAGACTGATACGCACTTACCGTGGGTAATTCAAATCGGAGTAGAAAAGGGAAAAGCTGTGTTGAGTTAATGAATAAAGTTTCGTGTTACACATAGGTACCTATATATAGTCAATGATTGTCCAATTGCCAAAAAGATATTCTACATGAATTTTTATAAATTGTTCTGCAATTTTTTCAGCAGAAAGTATACAAATAAAAGAATAAAAATATAAAATGAACAAAATAAAACCTAATAAAGACGTGTAAAATTGTATTTCTTTCAAATGGCTAGGAATCGTAATTAATTTTTTACAACATGATACTGAGTACTTGGATTGAGAAATGTGAAAAAATAAAAATAATAAAAACATTTTGCTGTATATAATTTTTTTAAGTATAGAGATATTCTTGAAGTTGACGTGCAATTACAATATTCTTAATCGATTCTTTTGCAGACGATGAAACCGTAGAACGAGATGACAGCCACGATGGGCTTGCCACAGCAGCAGCACGCGTCCCAAGACACTGTGGACTACGTGGTCTACTTGCAGTCTTCCCACAATCGAAAAGTCCTTGGTAGTCCATCAAGTGACCAATATCAACTACAGAGTAGCCAGCAGCAAGACATCAGGGACCACAATACAAGTTTCACGAGTACCAAGGGTCTACTCAATGGACCAGGACAAAATAATTGCTTCCTCAACAGCGCTGTCCAGGTAATTAAATTTCTATTTTACTTTCCTGCGACTATCTATTCAACCATGAATAAAATAGCTACGTATCTCATATTTTTTTAATTATTATATACAATAATTTGCAGTGTTATAAATAAGTCTTCAATTTATAGGCTCTGCATAGTGAAAGCGCAATGCTCTATTATAAATTAGCATTGGTTTTATTACACCATTGACGCCCTATGACCGTATAGTCGTTATATGCGTAGAGATACCTTTCTGTTCTCTCTGCCGGTCACTAATTTTATCTCGCTCTCTTGTCTATCTAGATCGATTCTATGTGGCGTATGCAGCAATCGTTGCGTATTCATACATAGGGGCCCGATACGTGATCTCGTGCATGTCAAAAGCCCGCAAAGAGGTGTGCCATGACTCGATGCTTTGTCTCGTGCGAGGTACTATACGACAATGATGTTTGGAAAAAGGTTGGACACGACAGACCGAGGAAATTGTGTCTGGCCCCTACGCAATTACACTCGTACTCTGGTTTCGGCTTCGAAGGCAGTAGTGCTCGTCGTTGGAAACTCTAAATCCCGGGTGGAGTTTGTCAAGCTACTTCTCAGTGTCTCAAAAGTAGGGAAGCGTATAATAGAGATAGTCTAAAAGTTTTGCTGGCTCCAAATCTTTCTCGAGATGTCTCAGAATGATTTGTCAAGTGCTCTTTATCAATACTTGGGTTTTCTCCAAATCTAAAAGTCCAAAAGATTGTTGATTATTGGCTTGAAACACTTTAAAAACAACTTCACTCTATACAGAACCACAATGGGTATTATCACAAATAGCTTCCAGTAAACCTTTACAAAAACTTTCAAGCAGGATAATTGCACACTTAGGGGTACGAGATTGATGAGACAATTCTCCCTATCCACCAAGAAAGACAGAAAGAAGAGTATATAGAGAACTCGACAGTCCATTGTTCTGACCAACACCTGCTTCGAAAAGAAAAAGAAAAAACGAACAACCTCTGTGCCTCCTGCTTCGCATTTCCGGGAAGCGATTAACTTTGGTTGGGACCGGTAGCGATTTTTGTGGCGACACGTGTATAACATTTGATTGATAGATGAATCAGCAGATGTCATCGTAACATATCATATACCTTTAACTTATGTCCGTCTGCATATGTTCCTGTAATAGTCTCCTTTATATATGTTAGGCTGTTTGATCGTGGGAGGGATCTTGAACTCTTGAAGGAAGCGAAGGTGAGAGTCGTCCGCTTCCATGACATCGACGTGTCCGCATCCGGTCTTCATCTACACCCACGTTGGGTTCAAGGCTGACGGCGTCAGTCGGGCGCGAGGGTCTGCGTCTTCACAGCCAACAGTTCCCCGACTTCTCCACACGACCACATTATGTGTGCAACATTTTGCAATTGACTCTCGATTTCGTTCTATACTGTGTATCACATATGTTCGCAGCAATGAATCGATGCATTCAGACTCGGTTTTTGCTGCAATTCGAGTATCCGGACGTACATTCGAGCGTGGAGTTACTGAAAGCATATATACTCTCTGATGGTGGCTCATGACATCGTGTCGAGTTCAAGGTTGATGTGCCTGTGGAGGTGAATTCCCATGGAGAACACTACTCCGGGGGAAGTTCTTATCGATATTCCCACTCGTAGCAGTTTCGAGTAAACTCTCCATAAGAGGAGCAGTACTACTGTCCCATCTCTGCTGGCTTAACTCCGTTGGTAAGCGCAGTTTCCCCTGTGTGATACGTCGGTGGGCCAGTGAACCAAGCCAAACACCGAGACTCGAGAGGAAACCCGAAGGTATAATGAGCTCGAGTGAGAAGCATCCGGATTAGTTTGCCAGTTTCTAATTGGCCAAGTAAAACGATGGAAAGGGATACATGTCCCTCTCTGTTTTGTGTGTATATCTATATGCTCATTATCCCTCACTCAGTGTGCAGCACTAATTTCAACCGTCAAGCTCTCTCTCACTTGCTCTTCTGTTTGCATAATGACACTGCGAAACTTTGTTGCTAATTGCTGGGATTCTGTTGCTTACATTAACATAATTTAGAGCGTCAAATTAAATTGGAGTTAGTAAGCAGAAATGGAGAACAACTAGAGTTGATGCACCTTGTGCATCCTACTGCTATTGCACCTGCATAATATGGAAAAAGAATTTGTTTTATGTCATACTATTACACCATTCAGAAGATAGTTATGATTCATATATTACCTCAAGGTTTATGGATCCAGTGTGGTGTCCTCTGCCGGATGTCCCACGTGCTCGCGTGACCGCAATAAGCTCATTGCCACTCTTTCTAGTAATGACACATCTGAACGTCTGTAACATTCTTTATAGATCTTTCATCTTCATATCTTGATTTTTTTAAGGCATCGCACGCGTGACTCATCAGGTCACACGTGGCTCCAGGACGTCTGGTGAATATCCAGTTGCTCAGGTGCGGATAGAAACGCGAAATACGTCGAGCACCTGACCTGAGAGACTGCTATCTACCCTCTCGAGATTTCGTCCCGAGGCACGTGCCATCCTGACAACGCAGCTGCGCGTATAATTCACGTGGATGCACATCCTAGCAGATGGATCCCGAGCAGTTGAGTTTCGAACCTGGGGAGATCTTCTGCTTGAAGCAGTAAACCAACCATCAGTGAGTTCTGTAACATAAACGCACGAACGAGGCACAAACTCGATGTTGGATTTACGATGCGGAAGCTCGGCCTTTTGGGCATCATCCTCTGGATTTATGTTTATCATTGACATTGGAGGCAACACTGTTTTTAAAAATTTCCTCAAGCCAATTTCATTCTTTAGAAAGAATGCTACTATTATATCTAACTGTGTGTCTAGTCACGTTCTGTTTAGAATATTTTACTATATAGTATATCTTACCTTGAAAAATAGGCTTCTAAACAGAAATAAGAGGGTCACTCAAGTTCAAAAGTCTCAGTGCTGATGTCGCTGGATTCGCTGAGCCATGAATCCGGAACTCGTTCCGGCTGGATAAGATGATACCAGTGCATGCAAGTACTTGTGTAGTGTCCGAAGTGGTCGGTCAACGGTTGTAAGAACCTGTTGAACGATTTGGGTGAAGCAGGTGTTCCTCGGAAGTACCCCTGAGACTCTGACTCATAGGACAGGTGAGACTTGAGGCTCCAAGTGGTTCAAACTTCTTCCAGATGCATCAGAAAAACTTCACGATTTTTTATTATTGACTTGTATTGGTGGTATATATAGTTATTAATATGAGTATTAACCAAAAATCCTTGGAACGTTCTATGAAGGAGACTCGGTCTAGTGGTGATGATTATAACTTGCCCAAATTGTAACCGATCGTCGCCGCACCTTGTAGCAAATTGAATGCGTGGGCGGATTCCCAAATTGGTCGAGAGCTCCTCGAGGGTCTTTCCATAATTCGTTACGCAATGCTGGAGACTCAATTTACGGACGATGAATCGGCAAAGGGGGATCGCGGGTTGAGGTTTGTGTGTAAGTACTTAGACGTCCCTATCGTAAGGAGCCACGTGTGGGAAAACGCCACGATGCGAGACTGAGAAACGTCGGTGTTTGATCATAAAATTTGTTCTTCCTTTTTTAATTGACCTTTTTTTTATCTATTTCAACACAAACTTTTATAATTTTCATTCAGAGATTTTTTTTCTTTGGATCATAACAGTGTGTATATACTTTTTTTATATCAAGGTGCAGTGTTAGACATCTCTGGGTCACTGCACACGCATGTCGAGCGAATTTCTTTAGCACTACTACTATGTAGATCCTATATCTCAAGCTCCTATCTTCGAGGTTCAGCAATTTTACTGCCGAGTATATTCAGATCAACTTGTGAAATCTAACGCCGTCAACACACCGCGAATCTACTTCTCTGATGGCTAGTGCATTTCCACGGAGCTCTTCATGTCGCTCTCGTTCTATTGGACGTCACCCGATGGGTTCCACTGGACCACGGCCATCCCACTGATCTCAAGTTCACTGCAGTAGCGAGTACCCTATATTATATAGCCCCAGCCTTAATCCTTTCAGGCAAATTGAATGAAATTCGACATTATTCATTCATTCTTCTCAATTTTTCAAACTGAAGTATTTTGCGAAGATGTCACTTGGCCATTAACTATCCACGGTGACACCTACATCAAACTTCTAAGCATAATCAGCAAGAATAATATCATTGAAGACTCATTCCACGAAAGCATTCATCAGGCGTGCGATGATTTTTTGAGCAAGCAAAGTTTACGAGTTTAAATAATGAGTATATTTATAAATATTGTTCTCGTAACTGGTACTAACCACTGCATGCCGCTCTCTACAGACCATGGACCAGGGCGTGGTCGTGCGGCATACACAGTAGCGGTAATGCAGCTCGACCTAGGCGAGTAGAAAAAAAAATAACGAAGAAAGGAGAACGCTGGAGAGTAGTAGTTCGTAAATGAAAAAAAAACGACATTTTTAAAACTGGATCGAGGCAACGAAGTTATATAGTTGAGTCTCATAAGTTAACCAGAGATGTATGGGGCATACACATAAGACCTGCAGCAGTATCTTGATGGTTTTTTGGATTCTTTCGAGACTCTCGCTGTCTTGGTACATTCCATAAGGATAGGTGTATACAAGCTTAGAGATGCTCTCTTGCATAAAACGCACACGTGTTCTGTTTGTTCGCGGCTGTCGATTTTCCTCGTTTTCTCGCAGGCATAACCAGCGCACACTTGCCGTGCCCGCTTGAATTCTTCTTCTATTTTCTGATGGTCCCGTCATAAAGTTATGCTTCCTCGACGACGATTACTCTTTGAATACTCTTGTGTAAAATATCCAAGAGTTACAAATTATTTCTGTCGATGTATATAAGAGATGCGGAACTGTGTATTTATGTTATTATTTTTCTCTTCGATAAATCGTCGAAAAGTATAGTCAATAAAATCTTTCCATGGAATTTTAAGAGACTGTTGAAATAGTTAAAAGCAAATACTCCAGTCGAGAATTCTATTTCGCGATGGACAGCGATTTATCTACAAAGTATTTATCTTGGAATGCGTTGCTTCGCGTTGCTTTGCCAACAATAATTAGAAAAAAAAAAAAATTCCGTCGGTAGCTGATGATGAGAAGTTTCTTTTGTACATCAAGCTCGTGCCATTTTGTTTCGTTTCGTTGCAGATCACTAGGAGCTCGAGAGTCGATCCTCAATTTTCGAGGAACTCTCCTTATTTCGAGGACGAGTAGATCCGAGTCGTAAATCCCGTGGAGTTTAAGTATAGAGCTTATCTTCGCTGTTTCTTGCTGGTCATAACATTGAAATCGTTTTTAGAAGTCGAAATAGGTTGCCAATATTTTCTGGTAGTAAGCAAAAACTTTTAAAAATAAAAACACCAACAATTACTTATTACTATTGATTAGTCAAAAAAAATAGTCTTGGGGTATGTTGATGGGGTTCGTTGATCACAGGCAACCTGATTCTGAATTAATCGAGTCGGGTGTAATGGACCTTAGCCCATGGATACGGTGGTTGCATTACGTGGGAGTCTTTTACAAAGCACGTATATATAAACACTAACACACTCCACCAAGTCAATCGTATTTATAATTACCACTCCAGTTCGATCGTAAATTTAACGCCATTCGCGTTCACTTCTTTTCCCAAGTTTATAGATTATTTACCAATGCATCCATAGCTATAGCATTATATAATTTCCTCTAATTCGAGAGTGACAATTACCGAGAACGTTCATTTCCTGTCTAATCTGAATCAACAAAGTACACATTACGATAGTCCTAAAGTACACACTGAGATCGTGACCTCGATCATTTAATGCAGTAAAATCAGAGTTATACAGAGGAGAGTGACTGTCATTTATTAATGCCCATTAATTAGAGTAGAACCCTGCCTGGTCTACTTTGAAAAAGAAAACAAACAAAACGGCTTTGTCAATTAGCATGATAAAACTTATACAACAATTATAAATTTATACAAATAATTATATATTACAAAATTAAAAAAACATGCATGATGTTAATCAATATGCTTTTGCAATATTTATTGATTTAAAGGAAGTTAACGAGTGAACTTGACCAAGACTTTCCGTTACATTTTACTGAAAAACATAAAAGGTGATAACCATTTTTTATCTTTAGTAATTAACCCTTTCACGGTTGATGATGCCAATTGGCATCTCTTTCTCCCCAAACCGGAAGTGAGATAGAAATATTGTATAGCAATTTTTTCATAACTAGTATCCAAGGTGACATTATCTAGTAGCAGCGATATTTTCTTAAGGTTTTCATTTTGCACCGGTTTCCTCTACACAGAAAGCAATAAAGATATATTCAAATGCGATAATCTGTTATTGGGTCATGACTTCGAAGATTGGGTGCCTTGACAGTAAACAAGAATATACATAAATTACGAAAAACTGATGGTGGTAAAGATATACCTCAAGCTACGTCAATCCCGAGTTCAGTCAATTCGCGTAATGTTTCTTGAAGTAAGTAAAAAATTATATTTATGCAACTGAGCTATTACAGTTGAATCTGAATGTAAGAAATCTTTTTCGATTGTACTTTACTGGAATGAACTAATCCAACTAAATAAATTGATGTAATGACATTTAGTACTGTGTGAAATTATAAATTTGAAGTGGCACAATTGTGATTTCATTGTTTCCATTCTAGTTAAATATAAATCCATTTAAACAAAATCGAAAAAATAAAATCACGGGTTCGATGGTTTAATTAGAGTTCAATAGGGTTTAAATAACTAATTTTGTTGGCAATCATATCGTGATCATGTAAAAGTGACAAAGAACGAGGTGAATACACCTATAGTCCATCTTTTTCCATAACTAATCAGTAGAGTACATGGTGGTCGCGGCTCTGTGAAAAATACCAGGTCTCACGTGGCTCAACCACCGTGACCACATGTATACACTACGAGCAATAGTAAAAGTTGCGATAGGAGAACGGATGTCGGACTTTAGAGGGTTGAATAGAGGATCGAGAGACCCACATGTACGACCGTCAATGCGTGTGCAAGATAGACGAAGCTCCAATGCAAAGAAGTGGGAGAAATACCATCAAGTATATCTGCGAGTGGGAGGAATAGACAAAACCGGAAGCCGCCGCCGGAACCGCTTCTTGGTAGGTTCACATGGCTACTGCTCATCGTTGAGGTCAGGATAATTTCCTCGTGTCAGTGCGCCAAGAAGTGGGGAAGGGCGCCACTCCACCTCCACTATCTTCATCAGATAAAAGTGTTTTCACACGACTGGATGCATCATCAAATGTCTTCTGTTTAAAAAATACTCTTTGAGACTTGAACTGATTTTTTTTGCTTCAGGCAAAATTGGGATCTAAAATTACCTATAGGTCTACACGACTGTGTAATGGTGTGAATTTATGAATATTGTTACAGCGTAATATTCAATGTCCGTGTGAAGACTTCATTATTCTACAGCGACAGGAGGTAGTGGTTATAATAGTGTATATAGAATTACCGTTAGATTATACATCGAAATATAAACGGACTCTCGTCGATGAATATGCCACTGGCTTCTATACCTGGCATTATTCAAGTCGTAACCTCGATTCAATCTCCCTATGATACAGCCTCGGGTCCACCAGATTGCTTTGCGTAAATCAGAACGATAAAAGCCACGTGAATTATCAAGCATTGTGTGTAGTAGTGTAGTGAGAGTAGAATGGCGTCGGATAAATATTACTTTGTTATTGAGTTTTCTCAATCCGACTCCCAGTCAATCACGTGTGCTTGCATCGCCGTCTCTCAGCTGTCCGTAGTACTACGAGTCTCGTGTGGAGAACGTGAACCAAAATGGCGGTGGGTCAATATCCTCCCGCCGCGACTCCTGGTCCCAGGAGGATGGCTCCCGCCATACTAACTTTATATTTTTCCTCTCCACCAATCCAAGCGCACAGAACACTGGCGCCCGCTGAATATTTTTCAGGGAAACTGGTTTCGCGCCAGAACTTCAGGGCCACTACCAATCCAACCGGACAAACAGTCTTATCTTGGCGGTATAAACTCCAAGCTATAAACCATCAACGAATAAAGGCATCATCCATTGGATTAGTTGAAATTCTCAATGGTCAACCGCTAGCGTGTATATGTGGGTATTGGACGAGTATGGATTATCGATGAAATTAGTGGGTCAACTAATTGGAATGAAGATTCAATATGGAGACCACCTATAGGGGATTCCTCAGGATCGTCGTCACATCACTGACGAGATTTCCCGATTAATACTTGTGGTCTACTCCCTTCCGCGAAGTCATTTGGATTCGGCGTTTTACAAGCTATTCCGACTTGTCCCTGACCCCTTTGGCCACCCACGACACCACTGTGGAAATAGTTGTGGGAAGTCCGTGGGTGTTCTGAGGACACTGAGACATTTTTGGTGGGATTCAGTTCGTTTATTTTCTTTTTTATGAATACTGAAATTATTGCATATACAGTCTTCTACCCTTTTTTGAAGAATGGTTATATAGGTCTGCATTCTAAAATGATTTTATTAATGTCTAAGTATCGGGTACCATCAACTCAGTTTAGACATGATTGCAAGAGCACCTATCCATTTATAGCAGTGCCTAATTTGGCAAATTCATTATATGTAATGCAGTATACTTTTACTCCAGTTTGCATCGCAAAACCGGTTTCTCTCTCTCTCTCTCTCTCTCGCTTGTAAGACTACTATGCGTTAGCCTTCTTTACTATGTGTACCTATATATCGTTGTTCACTTCTTCTTTCTCCCACTCTTTTCTCCGTCTTCGTCAGCTTCTTGTGTAAAGGACCGGTTCTTTCCTATCTCTTTTCATCCGTGTCCATTCTCCCCACAATCATCTCTTTCTCTTGTCCCCCAGGCTTCTACCGGTTTGGATAAAAAGAGGACATTCGCTTTTGAATCTTTGAGAGTGCATTTGGGGCCAGCGAATGATTTCAAAACATGATCTGCACTAATAGGGCCTTTTAAATAGAAATTTTATAATTTTGATTTCTGCCAGTTGACGAGTGTTTTTTTTAAATTTTACAATTATAAGATTTTTGAAGTAGAATTTTATTTGTAAACTAAATACCTATGTCGTCAATGTTAATTAGTTGATCTTGACTTTTTTTATTTTATGAAATGCTTACGTATAAGACATTGAATCGTATGTATGTTTCATGATGTTCAATGAAAATCTAATTCTTCCTCCTTTCTATGACCTTCAACGAGTGTTTTCTCTTTGATTCAATCTTTTCTCCTCATTCGTGCGTCTTGAAGCGAGACACTCTGTATATAGGTACCGTCGATACAGAACTGTCTTCGGCAATCTGGTCGATAAATCACGTTAATCCATTCCTCGATATTCGCCGTCGCACATGAATTCACCGCAGCGTAACGTATACCTAGTGTAGTAAACTCTCGCTCTCTTTCTCTCATTCGTCATCATCAGCTTGTGCTCGTTCATTGTCTTAGTATGTGTGTGCAATTGTGCTCGAATCAGACGTTCGTCGTGTGGGTATATAAATAGATGTGTGTACAGAGATATATAAACTGCTGAGCCGAGAGTCTTGGCCCTTTAGTCTATACAGCAAGACTCGTGGAAACCAGTTTTGCTTGGCTGCAGCTTCATCTTTCTTCATCGTTTTTTTTTTCGTCCACTCGTTGTCTTGGGCTCTTGGCGCGCACGTGCGCGCGGCACCTCAGTAAATGGACGTCCCAAGCACAGAGGGAGATGGGAAGCGAGAGATGGTGATCCGTATGCCAAGGAGAACAGGAGAACACAGATGCGAAAAGCTCAGACACTTCACTTCGGCTCCGTAGTCCTTGTCCTTCAATCGTAAATTTTGAGATTATTTTTTTTCTGTTATTGCCCTCAGCTTTAAATGTCCAAGGCCATACATAAATAAACATCAAAATTATAAATGTTGAGTGTTATTCTGACACTTTAAAATAGTTATTAGTTATAAAATAACTTTTAAATAATAATCTTAAGAATCCCAGATTTGAATGT
>JABSMT010054168.1:0-11597 GCA_018902335.1 Eumacrocentrus americanus
ATTAATAATCTTCTTAAAGTTATTTTTTTTTATTTTTCAATTTTATGTTACAGAGTGACCATAACAATAAATTTGCCAAGCTTATCGAAGCAGAAACTCGTCGTTTGGAAACAGCTTTTTATGATTGAAAAACGAAAAAACAGTGCAAAATTTACGGTGCACAACGATGTTGCATGGCAGGATCGAGAGTCAAGGACGATGTCTACAGAATGCCTCTGCAAACGATGGAACAGAGATTATTTGAAAACTTTACGATCGTTCTGTACAAGGTACTTATTATTGAAGTGTGTATTTTTAAAAAGGCTCCTTTTTTCCGATTATTTAAGAATTGCCCAGGACAAATTGCTGTATGAAACTAGCTATAGTAATGATTTTTATTAAAAAATGGCTCAGCCATTTTTTGATAAAAATATTTTAAAAAATAGAAAAAATTTGCATTGATGTGCACGTTTCAATGCGCGCAGTTTCCCTCTTTAATATAAAATTAAAGGGCCTTGAAAAATGAAAAGTAAGCGAGGTGCACATGCGCGATCGAGCCAGTAAGAGGAGACTGCAAGAGCGCTGGCTCAGTGACGAGCAAGGAAAGGAGTCTCGAGGAGTCCAGCAGAGTCCAGCGAGAAATACTGTGGAGAGCAGACGGGCAGTTAGATTCTGCCTCGATTAATGAGGAAAAAAGAATAAAGGCCCTCAATTCAGTAGTGAAGCGGCAAAAGATGATAACGAAAAAATTATGAAAAATTTTAGACATTATTATTTTTGCCAATATCTCGAAAACTTTAAGGAATACGATAAAATTTCATTGAACCTTTTTTGTAGGGAATTGAATTCTCTACAAAAAAGGTCTTTTGCATTTTTCTCGTATCTCACATAGTTTCCGAGATATAATCAATTTTGTAAAAGATTTTAATGAAAAAGTTATCTCGACTTATCTCCATTTACCGCTTCACTCATAAAGGGATTATTGGCTTGCAATTTTATCCGGAGAAATATCCTGCGTTTCTTCCGTGTGAATTCTTGACCTGCGAAATAATCAAAGAGAGATAAACACTGTCAAGGAACCAGAGGACAGCATGATAAATTGATCTCAAAATGAACTTATTTTTCAATCATTCATTGCGAACGTTTTTCTTCTTATTGATTAAATTTTCTTGTTTATTTTTTGTACTTAAGCCCGGGTTATTGTTTTAACTCACCCTTTTGCCTACTTCTAAATAAAAATAAATAGTGCAGTAACCCACGCGCGTTACAATAGACATTGAGAAAAATAGCTTTTTTGAGTCTGAAATGTAAAAATTATTCCATTGACTGCAGAAAGTAAAATAAATATTTTTTGTTTTTGTTTTACAGTTTCTACTGTTTACTCAACATGTCACATGAAGATCGCTCTCTTCAACTCAAAAGCGGATTGTGGCCAGCAGAAGCTTGTCCTCTCATTCCAAAACGGACAAAAACAACTTTTTACCAAAATGCCCAAAAAAAAGGAAGAAGAGGGTCTGTATCAATTTTGAGAAGGAACTTCCTCTTTCAGGCTGTTATTTAGCGAATTAATGCGTCTAAAATGTGATCTATGTATGCAATACATCATTTTTGTGATTTAATTTTATATATATTTTATCCATAATATCAGTACGGTGTGGGCAATCATGATCTCAGTAATCATAATTAGTTAATTAGGTTATTTTAAATACAACAAAACCATTCCTCTATAATAATAATGTATAGTTACAACAATAAAACAAGACAAAACATCTTTATTTTTAATATTATATAGTTACGCGATTACTTTCAAATATCCCCCGGATAATGCATGAAGAATTGCCCGCGGAATTCAAAAAACAAACTTCATCATTTTTTGTTTTCTCTATTTTTTTTTCTTATCAATCAAGAAAATACAAAGATATGGGGTAATAACCAAGTGATTTAGCCCTAGATATTGTATCATTATCCAAGGAGAAACGACAAATTGTAATAACAGAGAATTCTAACCTCACTTACACAGGCGAACTCCATGAAACTTTTTTTTTCTTTTTTGCTCGAGAAGAAATGGTTATAAGCACATATTGTGCTACAAATAATAATGATTAACATCGTATAATGTGTAAACAAACAAAATAATACCATTTATCTATTTTGTGTGTGTGTGTGCTAACCTCATTCATTCTGGCGGGAAATTCAAACTGGTAAACTTCATCAGTCATCCGAGAATGGACCTCAAGCGCCACACAGCGGACAATTTTTCATACTCTTCGAACCTCCCCCCTCGCCCAACTTTATCGCACACGGCCATACCGTTCGGTTTTCCTGTTTCCGCCCCCTCAATTCCCCCATGCCGCCCTGATCGTGAAACGAAACAAATAATGGCTGACCTGTGTCGTTATTGCGTGCATTCAACGATGATTATATTTACATTGTAACCGTGCGACGCTCCTCTACATTGTTTATTATGGTATGTACGTATTTTTCTGCTCTCAAGCGATTCCGTATGGCTGTTTGAATGTAAAAAAAGGAATTATTCAAGCTCATAGAGACGAGTCAGAGCATTTTGAAACGTGTTAGCACGACCAAATGTGCATCACAAGTCAAAAAGTTGCATTAAAAAATGCTTTCATATTTTAGTACAATAATTATTGTCAATCATCCAATGGCAAATGATGTTGATGGACATAACAAAATAGTAAGGAATGTAATTAAATGTAAAAATGAAGAGTCAGCCTTGTTGGTCATTAATGGTATAGTGTCATAGTTGTCGATGTTGGCAGTGTCTGACTCACTCTCACTCTTGAAAGTTATCAAGAGACTCATTTAGTATTTCACAATGGTTCACATACCAAGCGCATATACCTATGACTTTTGGTCGAGAACTCCAACGGAAGTTGTTGAATTGACATGTCTTATGCCCAATGGTGTTGTTATTCCATTGGAGACAAATCGTAATACAACTCTTGCAGAAATCAAGGAGGTAAGTATTCTTTTTTCGTCAATATACACACTTTATAATATAAGGAATTTGTTTGTTATTTGTGGATTTTTTTTTCTCATTAGGACTTGTGGGATGAAGCAAGCAAATTTCCCCTTCATGGAACTCTACGAGATGCATCGTCATACGTTTTCTCATGCATCAATTCGAATGCTGAAGCAGAGGAATTGAGAGATGAAAACAGACGATTGTGTGACATAAAACCCTTTTGCTCTGTTTTGAAATTTGTTGAGCGAGAGGGTGTTAAAGGAGACAGGAATTTGGATTCACAGATTGGCGTATTAATAGGGAAAGGTCTTCATGAATTTGCTGCACTGAAGAATTCTGAGATCAATGACTTCAGATGGAAGATGAGATTACTTGGTGATGAAATTGCACTGAAAAGACAGAAACAGTCATGGGCGGAAAAAGTGCGTTATCAGTATCCACCTAGATTGGCACCAACTCCAGTAATTCCAAAAAATATTGAATCAAGACTCAAGGATGGCAATATGGTTGTTATCATCAAGTTCGAAAATACTGAGGTGAGTCATTACTTTATGTTATTTAGTAAAAATTGGGAAATATTTATTACATAATTCATACAAAAATACTGTTGAAAAGGATTTGATCAATACATTGTTATGTTTAATGGCTCAATGGTGTTTTTAAAAAGATCAGTATTTTTATTTAATTCAATTTGTTAATCTTGTTCATTTGCTTGGTGGTTCACTGGGAACGTATATTATCGGATAGTTAGGAGTTATTCGTCTCGATGGCTTTCTGGATTGTGGATCAATTGTATCCTCTGCGAATCTCAATGCTTTCTTCCCTTTCTCTGTGGATTCGTTGGAAGAAGCCAACGTAGGTGATTTGTTTTCCTTTTCGTCTGTGAATTCCAATGTCTTTGTTTGGATTCTTTGAGACTCTTTGGCGGAAGAGCATGCGGGTATTTTATTCGTTGTCATCGTGTCTTTCTCGAAAATTACTTCAATCGAGCGATTATGTTCTTCAAAATCCGACAAATCTTTGTCGATCATTATTGAAGCATCTCCTTTGGTGTAATTAAGACTGTCAAATACATTTAATTTTGGAACTGTTATGAGCTGCTCGAGTGTAATTATAGTCTCGTCTTTGACTTCAGGAGCTTTTTCAGTTATGTCTAAAGGCTCTTCGGATGATGAATCCTTCACTTCACAGTCTCGTTGGAATATCTTCAAAATTCTTATTTTTTCGACTGGGGAGTTGGTCTCCAAAGAACTTTTTACTGCCGCTATTTGTGCCTGAATGTACATAGAAAAATACCAATTTGAAATTAATCAGAAAGACGTTTTTTATGTTATGAATTTTTTATTTTTACCTCGCTGGCCATTGCTTTGTTTCGCCAATATCTCAATTGACGCTGTATTTTATGTTTTATTTCTTCTTCTAATAGAGCTTGAATTGATACATTTTCCAGCTGAGTTTCAAGTTCTTTGACTTCTTTCTTTTTTGCATTCAGCGTGGACTGGAAAAAACTGAAAATTTAATTAGCTTATTTAGTCTTGGTACACTTATGGAATGCACGCACACACGTTGATCATAAATTTTACCAGTATGCATCATCCTTTGGCTCTATTTGTGATTCCAATTGGTTAATCTTGTGTTGTTTGTCTTTTAATTTAATTTCCAGCTCTGAAATTCTCTCCTTGTATTTGTCCATGAGATTGGCATTCTGTTGAAGAGTATCATCACTATCATTTTTCCATTTGTTGACTAAAGCTGCCTGTTCAGCTTTCAATGCTCTAATCTCTGCATCTTTAGTGTGAAGAGCTCTCTTCAACTCATAATAATTTTGTTTCATGATTGTCATATTCTCGAACATTTTCCGACGACGATCTTCCACCTCGGCGAATAAAGAATTGCCTGCAGCACAATAAGTTTAATAATTACAATTGATACAATTCTGCTATGTTTATAAGTCTCTGATGGTTATTATTATTACATACCTTTACATGTATCACTAGCTGGCGTTACTTTTAAAGCGTCCCGTTCAATTCTACACTCTGTCAATTCATCACGAGTGATTTCCAAGGCTGCATTCTTCTCAGATAGTTGCTCTTTTGTGATCTGCATTAAATAACAATGACCAATGATATGGAAATAACATTTAAAGAGATTTAGATGATTATTTACCTTCAGAATGTCTTGAAGCTCACATATTTCGTTTTTCATTCCTTTTATAGTCTCTTCTAAGTTCTCTCGAGTATCTGCCTCCTCAGACAACTTCTGCAGCAGTTCTTCGACTTGATCTTTCAATGCTGAGGTGTCTTCACTCTGGCTGATCTCTGTCACAGGTTCAACGACAGTTATTGACACGAGTTTTTGATTAGCTTCTCTCAACTTCTTCTGCAGTTCTCTGTTATCAGCTGATTTCTGCATTAATTCGTTTTCCACGTCGTTGAGGCGAGATCTTAATTCCATTCTTTCCTTTGCACATCTACAAATACAAACATATTTTGAGACGATCATATTTTATTATATCTCCAAAAATTTCAAAATAATTGCTAATGAATCAGTAGTGAAGCGGTAAAAGGAGATAATTATGAAAAATTTTGGCCACTTTTATTTTTACAAATATCTCAAAAACTTTGAGGGATACGACAAAATCTCATTGAACATTTTTTATAGGAAATTGAATTCTCTACAAAAAAGGTCCTTTGCATTTTTCTCGTATCTCGCATAGTTTGCGAGATGTAATCAATTTTGTGAGAGATTTTAATGGAAAATTTATCTCCACTTATCTCCTTTTTTACCGCTTTACTACGGGGATTTAATCGACTTACTTCTCTTCTATAATTTGAATTTTCTGCTTCAATTGAACTTCTTGTTCGGCAATTACGTTTTCCAAAGATTCATTAGTCTCTTGTAATTCTTTTTCGATGCCTGTACTGATGTGAAGCTTCACTTCAAGTGTGTGGATTTCCTGTTTATAATGTTCATTATCCAATGTTAACTGAGCTATTCGATTTTTGAGCCCTGTAATATCATCAATGAAATTATCCTCCAATTTTATTGAAGTTTCATTGAACTCCTCAGCAGCGTTTGATGCCATTTTGAGGTTAGAATCGATAGATCTTTCAATATCTCTTTTCTAAATCAATCAATCTATTATATTCATTAAATAATACGAAATAAAGAGAAAAAAATCGATAAATATATACAAAATAAGTGAAAACAATCGCTAATTAAACACTTAAAGAATTCAATTTGAAAAGGAATGCCTGTAACGGTTATTCAAATCACGACGATGGGCTTCTGTGCCCTTTAAAAAAAAAGCCGTTTCATGTCCATCGATAAGAAAGATTCCTGCCAGAGACAGGGTGAATGACTCCTGACCAATGACCATTGTCTCTATTTGTTGATACAGACTATTTATTTATGTATTTATTTATTTATTTTTTGAGTCGACATGAGGCCAAGACTTTTAATTATATAGACATAAATATGAGAATTTTTATCTGTTCCAGACGACATTTACTTTTCAAATATCCCACAACACAACGTCATATCAGCTAATAGTGCTTATTCTGAATAAACGCGCAAATACATTGATGTCGAGAGGCGAAAGACCCAATGATTTTACTCTCAAAGTCTGTGGACAAGAAGAGTATTTGATTGGTGATTATCCGCTGATTCAATTTAGCTATATACAGGACTGCTTAGCAAAAGATACGACACCAACTCTCGTGACAATGAGTGTTGACAGTGTCGTAGTAGATCATGATAATCTATTCGAGAATCCAGAACTCGACACGTTGAAACGATCACGACCGACTTTTTCCACCCTCACATTACGCAAAAAGGGCAAGCACATTTCAGCATGGAAACTAGACGAGTGGTTTGCATTCACCGTTAATGGGATATCGCGATTAAATTGTGATGCAGCAAATCGCACTGTCGAAGTTTGTTTCAAAGTTTTCATTAGCAATGGAAAGAAAATGAAAATATAGATTAATAAAATTGTCATGAATATTTCAGATTGGACTGCAAGCTGGCCTCTTTCACGGTGGTAAATCTCTGTGCGAGAGTCAGAAAACCAAAGAGATTGTCGTTAATCCTGATGGCAGTTGCGACTGGGAGGAAACTCTCAAATTTGATATCAGAGTTAAAGACATACCGAGAAATGCCCGACTGTGTTTTGTACTTTACGAAATAAGCAAGACTGCTAAAGGTCTTAAGAGTCGAAGACTGGTTAAGGATACAAAGCAAGAGTATTTTATAAATCCACTCTGTTGGGCAAATGCCACTGTTTACGACTTTAAATCACAGCTCAAAACTGGTGCAATGACGCTCTACACGTGGGCCTATGTAGAAGACATGCAGAACGAGGATTTACTGCATCCACTTGGAACAGTTGTGTCTAATCCTCACATTGAACGAGCTGCAGCTCTCTTGATTACGTTCCCCAAGTAAATATCTATTTCCGTTCAACTTTTATTGTTCAAAATAATCTTCACTATTATTATTAATATGCCTCATCAACAAATTTTACAGTTACGGAAAGGACAAATCAGTTCTTTATCCCTCTTCTGAAAAAGTTGTGGAATACGCAGCAAAATTGCGCGACACTTCGGAAGAACGTAGTATGGCAGAGGAGCCCTATCAAGAATCTGAAACAAATAAGCAGCATTTGGAGCAATTGAGATTACTGGCAGATCGTGATCCCTTGCACGAGCTTCACGAGCAGGAAAAGAAAACAATGTGGGCCCTACGACTTCATTGTCTCTATAAAATACCAACACTGTTGTTGAAGTTGCTGCACTGTGTGGAGTGGAATGATCACAGAGAAGTTGCTGAAGCAACAGCCTTGGTGCAGCAGTGGCCCAAATTGCCAGTTGAAAAGGCTCTCGAGTTACTTGACTATGCATATGCAGATCAGACTGTTCGAAGTTTTGCTGTGCTTTGTTTAAAGGACATCAGTGACGATGAATTAAGTCTTTTCTTGCTACAACTGGTTCAGGCATTGAAACATGAAAATTATTTGTCGTGTGATTTAACTGAATTTTTACTTCGACGAGCACTCAATAATCAAAGGATAGGACATTTCCTATTTTGGCATCTCAGGTTCGATTTTGTTTATAAAACAATATTTTTATATTTAATTATATTGAATCGGGCTTTGTTTATGGTCATTTTTTTTGTTTACAGATCAGAAATGCAAGTAGGTTCTGTGTCAGTGCGATTTGGACTTATTCTAGAGGCATATTGCAGAGGTGCCCAGCAACACATGCGAGGGTTATTCAAGCAAATGGAGAGTTTGAATAAGCTAAAAGTTATTTCGGAGCAAGTGAAGCAGCGAAAAGATCGTAAAATGGCTCTTCAAGTCTTTCAAGAATATCTGCAGGAGCCTCACTGCCAGGAAGCTCTGACCAATGTACTCAATCCTCTAGATCCAAGTATTAGATGGAAAAGAATAAAGGTTGAGAAATGCAGAGTAATGGACAGCAAAATGAGACCTTTGTGGCTTGTATTTGAAAATGATGATCCATTTGGAGATGATGTTTATGTTATTATGAAGCATGGTGACGATCTTAGGCAAGATATGTTGACGTTACAAATGTTAAGAATAATGGATAAATTGTGGAAACGAGAAGGCTTGGATCTACGTATGAATCCATATAGATGCATATCTACGGATAATAGAGTTGGCATAATTGAGGTTGTTTTGAATGCAGAGACGATTGCAAATATTCAAAAGGAAAAGGGATATTTCTCAGCCACAGCTGCCTTTAAGTGGGTTTTGTTTCTACATATCAATTTCTAAAATATATCGAAATGATTATTATTAATACATACCTCTTTTCTGCAGACGTGGTTCTCTTTTGACTTGGTTGAAAGACCACAACGTCACTGATCCTGCGTTGGACAAAGCAATCGAAGAATTCACACTCAGTTGTGCTGGTTACTGTGTCGCAACATATGTTCTTGGGATTGCTGATCGTCATTCAGACAATATAATGGTGAAGAAAACAGGCCAACTGTTTCATATCGATTTTGGTCACATTTTGGGTCACTTCAAGGAGAAGTTTGGCTTCAAGCGAGAACGTGTACCCTTTGTACTGACCAATGATCTCGTTCATGTTATCAACAAGGGACAACCGAAAAAAGAAAGAGCTCCTGAATTTCTGAGATTTCAGCATTACTGTGAGAAAGCCTTTTTGATTTTACGATGTCACGGTGGATTGATTCTTTCGCTTTTTGCCATGATGATTTCCACTGGATTGCCAGAACTCTCCTCTGAGAAAGATCTCAATTACCTGAGAGACACTTTGGTACATAATTCATATCAAAATTAATTTTTTTCGGGCATTTTATTCTTTAGTTTAATACTTAATAGACATTATTGCTTATTTTAGGTACTGGACGTGTCGGAGGCTGAGGCACAAAAGCATTTTAGAAGTAAGTTCGACGAGGCTCTTTGCAACTCGTGGAAGACGTCGTTGAACTGGGCGTCTCACAATATGGCTAAAAATAATAAAACCACGTAAAGAAATTAAAAAAAAAAACGTGTAAGACTGCAAGTGCTCAGAAATTATACATTTTGTTTATAATTATTCGACTGAGAGTGGTAATCAGCGATTAATTTTTACAACATTATGTAGTTTTTCGTCAGCATACTATTTGCTAAGAACACATTAACAAATCTTATTGCTGTTAAAATATTTCTTTTTTGTTTTGTAGCATTGATTTTTCAAATGCATGCAGTAATGTGATAATTCAAAGCAATATCTACGATTCACATAATTCACTACATAATCTCTTTCATAAATAGTCGATTGAACCTGTAATCACTCTGACCTCTCACTCGTAGTTCTGTATAAATGAATAGGATTCTACTGTTCTTGTCCATTTTTTTTGTTTAATAATTAATGATTATCTGCATGAGTTGATTATATGTATGATAGCTATTATTAAGTGCAAATCAAGGCGATGAATTATTTATTATGACCTAGCCTGTGGATTTTCTCAAACTTTCACACATTAGGTAGCATTGATAATAAATAGTTTTCCTTTTCAACTAATTCCTGATATCGAGATAAGCTTGCTCTGTATATTCGTTAAAAAGAAAAGTAAAAATTTTCACAGCGAAAAAAATACACGAGAGAATGAAAGAGAGTACAATGAAGAATGCATAGCTTCAGTTTCTAATGCCAATCACATAGATCAAGTGCCAATAATACCTAGTGTAAACTTTCTATGGACTTATAATCATCATCCTCACGGCTCACTAATTCACTGTTTCTTGAAGACTATTCATCATATTGCTAATTGTATTCTCGAGACAGACATTCGTGAAATAGCAAATTGAACAATGAAATCTTCAGTATATGATCGTAGGAATTATTTTTCGCTGAATGTTTCTCGTTTATACGTAGATAGTGACATTTGATTTACACAAAATATCTTTGTGTAAACGAGAACTTCCTTTTTGTTATTGCAATTGTATTGAATCGATTGCGACAAGGAAGACGTATTAGTAGACAAATAATTATAGGCTTCACCCCAAGAAAATTCATGATGCAAACTTCATGATAATTGACTGAGTTAAGAGGCCAATGAAGGAAGCCACTAACTAACTACACTGAGAAAAAGAAAAAAATTGGAAAGGATTGGTTAAATTAGATCACGCAGTTAGAATATAATAAATTGTAAGAAAGAGGAAAATGTGAATAAAATAGACATTTTTTTCTTTGCTTTGGTCGTAATGCAACCAAGCGCAATGCAATTATTAGGATTATTACAAAAGTTCTACTTTTATTATTATTGTAATGTTGTATTATTAATTACAATAATTACCATAATTATTAGTACTGCCACAGACGTAACTGCTACTATTCATTATCCTCACTACTATTATTTACATTTAATAAATGCATTGGAATTTAATTAAGGCATTCAATATTCTACTCATGATCAGTTTTATTTTTTGCGCCCAAATTTTTCGCTCGACCTTGCTTAACTCACATTAAACGCAAGCAATTTTGTCATTATTTTTTCTTTGTTCATTCATTGATTTTTTGTTCTTTATCGCATTAAGTATATATAAGCGTGTTAACTTGTCGCAGTTTTCGCGCACTAGGAGTATTTTTTGAATTTGTTCAAAGGTCTTATGTGTGTGTTATAGAAGAAAAAAAAAAACAAGAAATCAAGTTGTCATGAAATGTCGGCTATCATCGGAGTTTAAGAGACGTGTATATAATTGTATAAATGTTACATTGAGTCTGTTGAATGATAAATTGATTGATCCCGACGAGGAATAATCTAATGCAGATTTTAGATGAAGCTGCACTCGTGAGGAAGAAATAAAAATGACACACTTTGATAAAAGGAGAAATAAATCGACAAAAGTGAACTTGTTCAATGGTTTTCTTCACCTTATGGAATTAAATAAACTGATTTCATGTTAAGTTGTAAAATTTTCTGTCAATAAATTCTATGATTATGGTCATAGATACTCTACTTATATACCTAGATACCGAATATAACAGGAAAATATATCCTTTAGCAAATTATATTTAATATTTTTTAGAATTCTACTGTGATTAGCGTCCTTAGTATGCCATCAATATTTACAGAGTGTTACTGATTTTTAACTTAT
>JABSMT010054179.1:0-11596 GCA_018902335.1 Eumacrocentrus americanus
CATTTTGAGTTATCATTACCTATTTTTTAAATATTCAATATTTAAAGATTTTTAGCAATTCCAATTTTTCAACGAGATAATTTGCTTCCCGCGGTGCATGCGCGGGTCCTTGGATATCTTTTTTATATGTTAATTGATGATTTGGGAACCTATATGAATAGGATTTGCGAGGAAAAATATCGAAGGAAAATCTTCAAATATTAAAAATCCACTATAAAACAACCATATCATATATGATACGGCATGCCGCGAAGGGTTGAAGGATAATACATGAGAAACGAAAAAAAGTAAAAAAAAAAAAAAAATATTTCTGGGTCATACTATTTTCTGGTTCGATAAAATCCGATCACGTATTTCAAACCCGGAACGGATAGAAAAAGTTAGGCCAAACGCGTCGCAGAGGCCATGCCATACACGCATTTTAGAAGTACCCTGCGGGAGACAAAGAAGAGTAGATGTGACCTGCGAAATCGATCGATCGTACGATAACCTCCTCCGCCTTCATATTCTTTTTCTCTGGGTCTTGATTGTTAGGACTGAGAATTGAGAAGCCTCACTGGACCAGTAGAAGTCTTAGAGTATTTATACCCCCGTCTCAACGTGGGCCAGATCCAGAACCGAAAATTTATTTCAGCATCGTCTCAATCTTCAACTGATAAACCTCTGCAAGACAACAATGGATCAGTCGGTGACGTAATACACTGAACAAAATGGACCGTTGCTCACACAGCATATAGTGAATGCATGAGACTAAACATGAGGGAATAACGTATCGTGCCTTTCTAGAATTTAAGATTCGATTTGCAAGTGAAACTCTCCATAGACAATCCTTGTCCATCTCCCTCGGTTGCATATTTACCGTTCGGTTGTCGTCGTTATATGTACGATGGAACGAGGCGCCCCCGTTGAATTTACGATCCGCGTACCGCCGTGAATCGATGGGCGATCCTCTCTGGACTCTGATATCTAACGGGTAACCATCTTTGCAACAGACTCAACGCATTTTTGCTGGTCCAAAGACCAAATGTTTTCATTTCGAGGGAGGAAAATGTCTGTGTACATCAGTGACACTGACTCGACTGCTATTTCCTGAGGATTACGTGCAAGAGTGCAGCAGGAAGAGTCGATATCGATACGGGACCGAAGAACGAGTCATCGCTGCTGTCCAGACGATTCCCAGTACGGTGGACGACGTGCTTCAAGAGGTAACTAAGCTACACTGTGGACGTTAGATCACTCGGAGGCGGAATTGTCGAAAAAAATGACGAGCGTCCATCGGAAATGCTGCTTGATCGAGTGCGCATCGCACATCGATTGGGCGTAGCAGAGTCAGCTAGCGACATTCATTGCTCCGTCGGTCCGATTCTCCGGTTCTCACGAGCACTAATACCACCATGGGAATAGGTAGAAATCAGACGTTAACAAACCGTGCGAAAGTAGTTCTTACATCTCGCGTTCCACTTCCATCGCACGTTCTTCCTGCGCATCGTTTTTTGTTCCTATTGTCGTTCCTATGTTCTCGCTCGTCTTCTAGCACTCCCTCACATGTGTGTGCACTCGGTTCAAGTGTATGTCTACGGCTGAAATGGCAGAGCATCTGATGTACCGCGCCCGATCCAAGCAGTGCTTCACTACAATTATCATCCATTTACCGGCCATCAAGCAGTTAGCACAATTACAACTATCATAGTCGCTTTCGTCACGTGTCCTATCTGCTGCATGTCCATCTGAGACTTGCGCTGACGTTCAGTCATTGTGGATCGGTAATGGCCGCTTAGCCGGTGCGAGTACTGGTATACTTGAGAGCAAACCACCAAGCGATTAGTTGGATCCACCTGTCATCGTAGATCCAACCGCTCCCAGTTGCAAGCTATTATGATCGCTTCACGGCTTCCTAATGTTGCATATCCGCCGCAATCGATATCATTGCAAAACAACCGCCAAATTGTCATACGATGGGAACGAGCCGACCACCATCTTTCATCCGTGATCCCGGCTTTGACCCGAGTGACGCAGTTGCCAAATCGTGACAAGGCGCGAATATTATTCAGGTTCTTCCAATCATCGATATACAATGCTAGTGAGACGGAGAGAGAGAGAGAGAGAGAGAGAGAGAGAGAGAGAGAGAGAGAAGACATCAGAAGAATGTCGTTAGTTTTGACATGAGTCGTGACATCGCAAGTGGACGAACATCAGACGCGAGAGCAAAGCGAGAGGAGCAACTCGATGAGAATATTTACTGCGCCGGCTGATCCGTCAGCTGATTGTGCCGACGTATTTTTACTAGGTTCTTGTGCAGTCCTGGAGAGTATACTCCCAGTCGGTGTCTTGTGCGCGTCAAGGGCTCTTCTCAGGCGACGCAGGAGGCTCTCATGCAGGAGGAGAAGAGACAAGTAGAGGTGGGTGAAGGTTTTGCCTGGACAAGCTGGGTCCCCTCTCGTCGCCAATGAATGCCGATCCGCTGATGCGTCGTCGGCTGGTTTGACGAGGCCTGATGGATGCTCTTGGAATCCCCGGACTCCTGCACTCTAACGTGAAGCAACGAGCAAAATCACGGTTTAAATCGCAAGCTCGCGCGACTTCTTCGGGACTCTGAGATGTTGGAAGAGACACGGCTGGGTACAAACGATTCACCGCCTATTGTATTGCTGCTTTCAACTCCGTGAATAGCTGCTTTAAGCATACGCTTATCGGTGAACTTTTTGTCGCAAATTGTTTTCTTTGCTGATTCAATCGAAAAAGAGGTTTGACGATGAGAGATGCATAGATACAATGTTGCAGAGACAGTCATGATGTTCTTAGTCACCAGAACAATACGACTGCGACTCTCCAAAAATATCGTGTCCGATCGGTAGACGAAGCGACGCGCGGTTGAAGCGGATGTGCGTCCAGTCTATTTTCGCAAAGACTCGACGAGAGTCAGCGCGCGAATGAGGAATGAGGCCAATTAAGCGGTATATCATTAGCAGCGCTGTGGTCGCGCGACGATGTCTCGCACTCTATCGAGTAAATCACCACCGTGCGCGCGCAAGTTCTCTCTGCTCAACTAGATATCTCAACAGCTTGGACCATGGGTACCAATCCTTTCCAAATTCTAACCATGTTCAGCCGTTACTTTGTGAATTAGGGTCTTATATTTGAATCAGTAAATGGGGGACTATGCTTAAGAACCAGTTCGACGGGTACAGACTCAAGAGTAAAGACAGAAAAATTAAGAAACGTTCTCGCCTTAGGCGCAATTAGATGAGACGTTGTATCATGACAGACATCGGTTAACGCGGCGTTTCGTGGGTGGTAACTGGCTTTGATGAAGCTCCAAGTGGACGGGACTGGAGTGAACCCAGTGGAAAAAATGCTCTAAGAAGCGACAACAGGTGTATAGTTCGAGAGATTGGCTCTACGACTTCTTTCCGGGAAATGGACAGGTTCCGCAACTGGTTGATGTTTGCTCGAGATGTGCAAGTAAAACGTTTATTGAAGTTCCGTAGGAAAAAAGTTGCTCATCAGAGAATCTGCACGAGTAAGATGCTGACGCAGAAGTGAGAAATCCGCCAAAGTCTCGTGCATTGATGCGTTTAATGGAACTCTTGTTCACTCGATGCCAACAAAGAGCTTTGTGTTATTATCGCTCATCACGTAGTTACTTAGAAACGATAAGCTACTGCAGATCTAGTAGTTACAGGTTAGACGTGCGACATAGTATATTCTATGCCATTGCATTTCTGGTTTGACTCGTTCTTTGTCGTCATCTTCTTGTACACTCGCGTGCGCGTATCCACTCGAGCGAGCGGGTGACGGAAAGAGCAGACGATTCCCGAGCTGACCAGACAGCACTGCGCCTGCACGATGTTCCAGGAATCGCGCACGGAGGAGCTTCCCCCTTGGGAGAGAGACGAAAGAGGTTGGGAGCGAGAGGGTGCACTACTAGACGGTGGGAACGATTGCCGGAGCAAGGCGCAACCCGGTCTTGTTTTGACGCCGGTCGAGCGGTGCATCGACCTCAAAGGTCGTCGTACCACCAAGAAGCAGAAGCCCCATCCTCCTGGGTGAAATGAAAAAAATTCTCTCTTTACGGCGGGAATTGTGTATGCCACTGTAAACGCTGCTTTCTCCAAAATCATCGATATATTGGATATCAACAGATTAGGGCAAAAAATAAGTCTGGCACAATTATTTCATTGGTGTGGCAATGTCACTCGAACGAGACTCTCGCTCTCGATGTGCCGCCAAAGAAAACGACTTGGAGTACTAGCCACAATGACTATCAAGTTGAGCTCATTGTCCTTCTCTCATGAACGCCGAGCCATTGTCGAAGATGTCCGTATAAAATCTATCGTTGGTATATTCGAGTATGTAGATTAACTCTTCTCTTGGGACTCCTCTAAGCCTATTGTTCTCCACTTCGAAACATCATATTATTCTCTCCCGTCCCGATGAGTCGATAATTCGAGAGGAGAGAGGTACAGCGTATAACAAAAAATATGGACGAGTCGAAACAAATCTGTCGACCTTGTAGCAGGAGTCCTCGAGTCCCTTGACTCACGTATATAAGTTGTCAGACGCCCAGACGAAATTACCACCCCATGGTAAGAAACGTTGGGATGTGTGCCCGGGCTTTTCTTTTACCAACGGATCCCGGCGCGTCTCTCACCAATTTCTTACCGATACAACGAGGGTTTGCCGCCGCACGGATTTGTGTGCGTTTGAACTCACAAACACGCGATGATACATTCGCCAGCGAGGTGCGTGCTTGCGCGTGCGTGTCTCTGCACGCAGTTTCGATGGAAAAAAAGAATGAATAAAAAATTGGCGACGTCTCTGGCTATATTGATCACCTCGAATTGCGCACAGTCATTGGCTTCAATTATTATCGATTGTCAGTGCACAATGTGAAACAAATCTGGATATTCCGGAGACAAGAGCAGAGGATAGGGAAGAGGGAAAAAGAAGTGAGCAAAGCAACGGTAAAAGTCCTGCGGAGAATACGCTGCGGGATCTGCGAAAGAAGTAGGTGCAGGTGGTATGTACGTTGGAAAAAAGGATCCGAGTTAGCGGCAAACGGTGATGGTTATGCGTGGGAACGCGTTTTCATTAATTCACTGTGGTTCTTGCGTAGCCGTGAAACGACGAAACCCCTGGAATACTCGAAGACGAACGATTCTCGGTCAAGATGTCGTTGTTGCGTTGGTATATACAGCTTTCTATACATCTTCACACGCATCACCCATGTTGCACACAACATCGGCTTTCTTCCTTCCGTATCGATCGACTCACTACATTTCTTTCCATCCTTCTGCCGACGGTATTCCACTAGCCAGTTTATCGAAGCTCCATTCCATTGGGCCATTCGTTAGTACATGCAGAGTGGGGCATCTTAGTCAACTACAGTCAGCTACTGCATAACTATTATCTTCTAATAGAATATATAAAAAGAACCAGAAGTGAAAATGTGGTGATGAATGAAAGCGCAGGAATCGCCAAGCGTTTCATAATAAATAAAATGTATTTTGTGGCAATTTCGCGTAGAGGAAACGTGGTAGAGCGAACGGAATGAGTGCAAATCTTCCCACGCAGCCAGATTTCTGTCCCTGTATTCGCTCAGTGCATTGGAAATACAGTCATAGTGAGTGAGAATGTGTATCGATATACATATATGCACTTCGTCCCAGATAAAGTTATAAAATTCGCCACAGATAGCGCAGGTTGTATGCGTGTATACGTGAACACATCCATGCTAACACAACTGCATTTCCAATGCACAGACTGAATACAATCATAATCTCCAAAAATACAGATCCTCTGTAAGATAAATGCGCCAAGTATACACCTGTGGAGATTTTATAAGTTTGATTATTTAGTCTTTACAAAAATATGTGAAATCATTTAATATTGCCAAGCACAAGATTTTTATAATTAAATACAATTTTCAAAAAATTGTAGCATGGTCATAATATTCAACAGACATACTCGACACGCCAAAAATTATTTTTTGCTATACACATGTTTTATCAACATATGTTTACCAATATATGTATGTAGAAAATCAGACGCGCCAAGTATGTCTGTTGAAAATTATGATCATGCTATAATTTTTTTTAATTGTATTTTTTAAATTATTGCTTTGGACGGATTTTCACAAATATGGCATCAAATTCGGTTGATTGTGATCTTAATCGAAAGGAAATCATCGATATCTACAATATATCCAAGTATATTTTTGCCCTAATCGGTATATTTATCAAGTTATTTAATTTGGAAAATTCGTTATAATCAAAATCAAACTTTTTTCCTGTATAGAGACTGGTATATAGCCTCTCGCATATGAGGGGCAGAGGGCGAGTGTGTACTTGGTGCGAGACGCTACCGCGTCTCTTGATTCGTTAGACATCACATGCATTGAACCTATATTTTTTCAATTAAGTTCGTTCAGAAGCAAATTCGATTTATCCAGAATTTGCTAAAAATTTGACCATCTATTCTGTAACTGAAAATACAAATTCTCATACAATTTGGAAAGGTTCTTGTTTCTAGTTTCTCAGAAAATCGAGTTCAAAGTTCATTCTTATTCATTGTATTATATGAGACGTGTAAATTGGTATTGCCCTTCGATAAGAATAACAGATAAGAAATGGACAAATAAATTGCATAATATCTATTAGGCTATTCTCAATTATTTTAAAAATTTTTATAATTGTTTTGGATGTTGTTTTTACGTTATAGCGAAGAGAAAAATCGGAGCGGCAAATTTCCATAAACCCACCTACAATCCTCAAAAGTACGGATCGTCTGTAAAGTAATTCGCCAAGCATATTTTTGTGAATACCCTATCGATTTGATTTTTTAGTCTGTACTATCATATTGTTGTGAATCACAAGACTCGGTTTATCAAAAAGGAAGGCAATTGGCTTTATTTATACATGATCGGGAAGAGACAAGATGGAATTCGTGTAATCTAATCAGAGATCCAAGGAATAAGCTATTGACAGTCTATCTGTTATCAAAAGAGTTGCGTCGCTATGAACAATTGATAGTCAGCTGTGAACCTATACGAGTGTGTGAGGGAGCGCGAATACCATTTCGCAACAATATTAATAATCATGTGTTATTGCCAAATAAATGAGAAAAAAAATTGTGGCAGATCCAAAGGTATGGGACCTTTTAATACGAAAATACTCGACCCGTCTGAATAATTTTTCGTAGACAGGTCAAATGTTCTCGTATTAAGGAGGTTCGAGCGTGTACTCTAATATGAGATGAGAAGCTGAAATTTTTTTTAATCTGAGGGAATAACCCAACTCATTTATTCCCAAAATATAAAAAAATTTTACCACGCGGTTTTTTTAGTTATAATTAATATAAGTTTGTCATGGTAACGTATGGGACACATAGGAAATTCAGTGTTTTGCACGCTATATACATTATTTTCGGGAAGTTTGGGATAAGACAGAGTAAAAAAAAAACTAAATAAAAGACATCCAAATAGTTAACGAAGACATCCATGGAGAGAAATCGGTATGTCATCGATCATATAAGCAAGAAAAAGACGAATAAATACGACTTTCTACCCGTCCTTTATGTATAAGCATAGGGTGACTGTCACGTGACTTTTTTGATCGTCTCACCGTGCTGCCGTCAGCGCTTATCCCTTCCCTTCATTTTACAGATCCCTGCCGCTCGACCGCTAAAATAACTATGAGTCTGCCACAATTTTTTTCAGAATTTTTTTAGGAGAGAAGTGTATGTCGTCGACATGTGGTAATTATATGATACAAGCACAAGTCATGTTAATATACATTTGGTCTTTATATTTTATAATGAAATGTCTAAAATGGATATCTTGTCTATAGAGCTTGGCAAAGTCATAATAAATGGTAACGAAATGTCACAGTCTAATGACCATAGTGTTTCGATTTGAGTCGAAACCATCGGAATCTATATATCTGAGAATATTACAGTGACTAACTATTATATTTCAGTGAAAAGATGTTATTAAATCTGTCGAATATGTGCACTTAATGTGATACTTCAATATTAAGGAATTGACCAGTATCATTGCATCATTTGATCAGTTATTACGTTTATGCTGCTCAATGATTAGACGACATCAGCGCAAGAATTCCACTTAGGCAACATCCATATTCGGTTTGCCGTACTCCATTTCCATACTTCGACTGACTCGACCAAATCTGGGTTATTGTCATGAAAGTTTTTTATCAGTTTTTTATCAGAATCTTTTTGGAAAGTCGACATTATGATCTGATATAATTTGTCATGAGACAAATAATTTACGACGTGGCCTTCCACGAAGGTAGGCCTGAGTCTTCTCCTTACTCGTTCAATAAGTCACTTGCCGATTTTAACTTTAATTTACGCGCCATCATGATTTATCCCTAAAGAGACGCTTTATTTTCTCCCTCTCCTACTTTCATGCTCTCATTATATCAACTCCATGCGCGTGAGTGCACTCGATAGTAATTACTCTTGCCGAGTATCTCGAGCGTGAAAGATCTCGAGAATTTATGCACAATTTATAGACGTCATATTGAGCATCGTGCCAAAGGAAGTATATCTGTTATCAATCGATTTTTTCGCTTTTTACGCACTTAAAGGCCAACCCTATGACGCGAGTCTTTGTGGCGAGAGTTACCGTTTTGATTTACGGCACCTGACGCCCTACCACTACTCGCGCAAGCATGGTCAGTCGTAAAAAAATAAAAATGATAAGAGTAAACAAGAAACGGCTGCTCCGAAGTCTCTTTCGACAGTTAGGTTCGTTACGTCGTTTGAATTTATGACTCGGTCACATCAGAAAAGAAAAGATATACAGCACGCGATAAATGTGCTTCTGGCTTGGTTGGAAGAGACGGTACTCGAACACGTGACAATGACAAGACCTCTCAAGGATTTTGTCCATCACTACAATTTTACATATTCGTCACGGTACAGCTCCCATTGCATATGACTACCGTAATCTTTCGAACATGTTGATCCCCAAGAGCGAGGCTCAGTGGTAACGCCACAGCCGTTTCACCGACAATTCGGTCTCATCAAGATAATAAACCATACCGTTATAAATTAGGCGATCCCAAGAGGAGCTTCAACAAGTCGCCGTGTCAGTTTTTACGACCTACTACTGTCAACGATACTTGCACTGGAAAAATGAGTTCTCGTACAGAGAAGAAAAAATATCTGAAGCGAATCTAAATTTCAATTGCAATTTGCAAAATTGTTATTGACGATGGGCCTTTCAACTGCATTCGTCAGCTCATCTTCTCAAATGACAATCAAATCAAAAATTCAATTTTGTAAATGATTACCATTCATTTACAAGTCAGTGATTTAATTCGCGACTGATGAGATAAAAAATTATGACGAATCGATTCGCGGTTCAAATTGAATTTCGCTTGGATCAGAAACAGAACCTACTCTCTTAAATGGAATCAGTCGAAACGACTGCAAATCAGTCCATAGTGACTGTTTTGCAGTCAGAAGTACGCAACTAAAACGTTCAGTTGCAGACTTCTATCTACAAAACAGTCACTATTGACTGATTGCAGTCGTTTTCGGCTGATTTCATTTAAGAGAGTATAACGTGCGCATAGCGCGCTCATCAAATCTAGTGTGAGTAAAAATGAAATGAAGTTTGTACCTTGCAACTCAGGAAAGGTTTTTTAGTGTCATCTGCTCCGAGAACAGAAACAGTGCACGTGGGCATTGTCCCCTCTCACTCAGAATGCCACTCTCAAACAAAAGAAGTAGACGGAATGGTTAGGACTAGTCAGGGCGTCCCACACCATATCACCGTTTGGTGCTTGAGGCAGGTAACGATGCCCAATGTCTTCCTCACAAGCGGAAATGAGCACTGATCTGTTTGCGTTGCCACTACCGAACACGAAGACCCGGGATTGCGGATACAGCATGCACGTGTTTAGCTAGGAAGGCCGACCTCTTCGACCCACGCAGGCGCTCTCTGCCTCCGCAAAACTTTATAACGGGTGTCATTTTGTTTACAATTCTCTGATAGTTGCCAATAAACTTTTTCCACTTTCATTGCATTAACAGTCCATTTTCTATCAAGTATTATCCAGATAGATCGTCTTATTTCTGTATCCAGACTGTAAAATACATTTGGTGTCTTTACTGAGTAAAGAAATGTTTTTTTTGATCACCCGTTAGACTCGAATATTTATTCTCCGGACTTTAAATTGCTCTTTCACAGCGAACTAAGAGAACACAACGCGAATCTACATCTATGATTGAAACAGTATGAGAAACGCCAACGCGTTCACCTGTATGACGTCGTCGACCAGACCGGCGAATTAGATTTAAGGCAGTGGGCGTCCTAAATATGACAGTAGTGGGAATAAATATCATCGATAGACTTGGAAAAGTGACCATTGGTGTGACAGCCCGAGTAAAAATGTTCATGAATTTTTACGGCCGAGTCACATGCCTGCAGAACGCCCGCAGCAAGCCTGTACATTAGAAACTATGACGACCGCAGCACGTCCGCAGCCCGATTAGACGCTACAATATTGAGATTGTGACGGCTCCGGGTCATAAAATATTAGGCCCGTCTGACGTCTGCAACACGACTGCACCTTCGAATATTACACCTACGACACGCCGGATGAAGCAGGTCAACACTACTTCCCGTTATTTAATTAATATTGAATGGAAAAACGTCACTATTTATGAATTAAATTCGTCAATTTGTCTATCAGGGATTATATTTCCCGTGAAATCAAATTATGAAACGCAAAAAAAAATTTGCTGACGGGATTTTAACCCGCGCCCCCCGTAATACAACGACAATTCATCAAAAATTTGTAACAGTAGGGAGGGGCGCAGTGACCTAAAAGCTATTTAGCGTCACTCTAAATCGTATGAATGAGAGATCTCTACTCTCAGATGCACCTCCTATTACAGAGTTATCATAAAGGGACCGGTTCATTATCAATCGCACGATCGCCAGATATTTTAATCTCTACTAATACCAAGAAAGTACACTGTTGTTGTATTTTATTGGCAATATTTATTAATAAACACTTTAGTACAGTTACAAACAATGTACAGTTATTTATCGATTAACAAATCGATGGTTTAGTTATAATACTTAGTTGGCAACGCAATGACTTTATCTATTAACTAATCAACGGACTAATTAATAGTTAACGGTTTCACTGCTTATTAGACAAATCAATGTCTTTAATGACTTAATTAATCAATGGATTAATTAAGGTGGTACACTGACGCTGCACCGACACGGGACACCGAACAATGAAACATTCAAGCGATATGATTCGTCGATGGGCTTCACAGACAGGGCGCGAATTTTTGAATCCAGCGAGAGATGGCTCTTCTGAAGTGCACACGGCTACCACTGAGGATCGAATAACCTCGAGGCCTGGAGCGCTCACGCTTTTACACTCTCAAATCCAATTAATTATTAACTTTGCATGTTAATAATTAATCTACAAAATTCAAATTGATTTGGTCTAATTAATTATTGACTTTGCATATAAATAATTAATTAACAAAATTCTAATTGATTTGGCCTTGTTAAATCCTAAATGTGACGAATATAAAAAAAAAT
>JABSMT010054180.1:0-23055 GCA_018902335.1 Eumacrocentrus americanus
TTAAATTCAATCGCTACTCTTATCAATGGGATCTTTTGCCACGATTTCCATCAAAGAATCACAAATCCTCAATTAATCAAATTAATTTCTCATAATCCACCACAAAACATCAATTATATTCCTATAGACTATCTATTATCCATTCCAGTGACGCCTTCAGTTGATTCTAAAAAAGGAGACACATCAATGAAAAAAAAAAAAATAGCACAAAAGCTCTTTAATTATATTTATAATCGCAAAGAGCGCAACAATGCTCCATGACCTGGACCTGGTATAGCTCACTCGATAATCGATGTTTCCTCGTATTTAAAAATATCCCACACACGATGCCCCTTTAGTTCATTAATCCTACACAAATTCTCGGACTCGTTGTTGCAAAAGACGCGAGAGAGGATCAGAAAGTCTCTCTCTCTCATCCAACACAAGAGTCGCACACACGGATCAAGGAAAAATACCGATAATGGACATGAGAGGTATAAAGGCCGGTCACGTGCATAGTAAAAGCCGACACACGAGCATATATACGTACCAACAACTATATATAAAGAGTGTGATGGTCGAGAGAGGCAGCAGCAAGTCTAGGTGGACGTGAGAGGCTTACTTATCGTTGGATCCACAGTACAGAGGCAACCAAAGACCCCAGGACACAAAAGACATATCGACATTCGGAATGCACCGCGTCGTCTTCAATTCAAACTATTTGCGCATCAAGGAGCTCTCAAAGTGCCTGCATCGGGCCTGGCTGAATCTCATGATAGCACTTTGGCTCTAAGATGTATAACTTATCGTTTTTTTTTTCCAACTCTATCTGAAATAAAATAAAGTATCAAACAAACAATAACTATGTACTTGCACTTAATTCAAATATAATGAGAGAGCCTCACCCTTGTTTACTTACTTCCCTTTCACCCAATTAGAGCCAGATCCCTTGACAGATTGGCTTGATCTCCCCCTATCACATAGTTAGGACCCTTTTGATTCCCATCAACATTCGAGGGAAGAAATGGGACCAGGCCACGCGACACTGTAATCCAGTTGCTTGCGAGGCTTTTAAGGCCAATTTTTTTTACCATCAGGTAAAGTGACAGGTAAAAGGTCCAACCCAGTGGCTTGTCATGTTGCACGAGAGTATGAGTAGCAGAAGTTTAGATGTATAAGGGCGAGAAGAGTAGTGGTAGATGGTGGAGAGACAGAGAAAGAGTGTATAGTTGCTGGCGTTGATGGACTGAGTGGGAAACAGCTCAAACAGGAAGACAAGAATTCTGTGGTAAAAGCAGGCGTTGAACGGAGAAAGAAAAGCTATACACCCCCCTGGATCAATACCACCGACTCTGTGACGCGGAGATGACGTAGTTGGGCCACTCGTATACGATATTCGTGGCACGCGTCGGCATCCAGAGAGTCAGAGAGCAATAGAAACACCGGCCGGCAGCTGGAGATGAGTCTGATGATGTCACTAGTCGCTCTATGTGCCATGAGACTAGACTAGACGCTTGTCTATCCATAGAGACTCGTGTGTGACACGAGAGCGTTTCTCTTGGTCCAGAATATTGGACTTGATGATGCTTTTATCCATGGCGCCAGACTTTTGTATTGATTCCAGGCTTTTATTATATATGTATTTGTCTGTGAAGAAATAATAAATTAATGGGGGGACTTGAATGATAATTAAAAGCAGAATTATGATGTGGTATTAATGGCACTTTGGGAGGGTAGAATTAAAAAAAATCCTGCGTCAAGGACTGCCTTAATAATTTTGCCAGCTCCTTCATGAGAATTCTTTGATTAAAATTAACCAGGCGAGTCACGACGCACGGTCGACCACTCGAGAAATATTTGGCAGCCTCACCACAACCTACATGTTTGCAAAAGCGTGAAACTTTTCTTGTTCTCGAAATTCTGTAGTTAACCACCACCAGGAGTAGGTTCTGGTTAAACATTTGCCTTGGCTTTTAACACTTTCTTCTCGCCACGTGAAAGTATTATGGATATACTTCAAGATCTTTTCTCTTTAGTCTTATGAAATTGAAATTGGTCCTCTGTTCTACTCTCTGTCTCTCCTGCCTCTGATTCTTCTTCTTCTTCTTTAGCTTCTTCTTCTTCTCTCAACTCTAATAACTATATATTGACAGTTAGCAAACTCCACTGACGTAAGATCCGCCTGGAATGTTTACTCCAAACTATGGAGTTTATCCCTCGTGTCAGCAAATTCCTTATTATTCCTTCGTAAAACCAACAGATATCCATCATTAATCCAGCTAAAGATGCTGAAAGGAATGAAGAAAAACACAAGGAGTTAGAACAGAATTGCCTCTTAATTTCCTAAATTAATGAGGGCCTTCTCTTATCATAAAACCACAGCATCAGAGACTGATGAAGATGCTCTTAAGTAAGAACGACATTAAATAAAAATCCATTGAAGAGTACATCGACCTGTCTTGCGTCTCATCATGCCTCATCAGTCTCTGAGGGTGGTAGCAATCAACCTCAGCATCCAGGAAGGTTCTTCGTTGAGCTCCTCCAGCATATGTAATATGATCTCGGTCACCTGCTGCCTCCTGGTGGTTGCTCTCCAGGGTGATGTGTGTGCGTGGAGGTTCTCTGTGCAGGAGGCACGACGACGAGGCAACCAGAGTTGACGTTCGCGGGTGGGAGAGAGGGTGGTTGGGTCGGTCGGTCACAGGGTTTAGTTTCGAGAGCTGTGTGCAGGTGGGTGGTGTGTGACTTCGGTGGTGTGGTCCCTCCTGGAGTCGTTCGATACGCGCGCGCGCGCCTGTGGAATCGCCTCGTCGACGACGTTGGACAGTGCCGCCAGAGCTCTCGAAAGGGACGCCCGTGATTTTGCACCCCCCGCGCGCGCTTTGGATCCAACGTCGTCGGGGTGCATCGTCGTCGCGGCAAATGAGGAAAGCCTCTTCCGCGCACACCTCTCTCCATCCCTCTATCAATCTCTCTCTTACTCTCAATCATCAGAGACACTGAGAAAGAGAAATATGTATAAACGACAAGATACAATTAGTAGAAGCAATTCAAACAACACAAGAGAGTAATTAAAGAATCAAGCAGGAAGAAAGGGAGAAACACTTACTGATTCTGATGAAGAATTTTTATTAAATTTGGAATTTCAGCAATTTTTCAAAGCAAATATATCTCTTGAGTGTGCTCACCCACCCCCGAATTCACGTTCATCATCAGGTCAACGTTGTGGACTGTGCGGAAGGTCATGGAAGTCATGTGAACCCTGCAAATACAAAAAGAAGAAGCTCAGTATTGGTTTTCATTGTTGAATGAATAATTGATGGAGGATTAAACGCTGAGGGTGAATCAACCCCGTTGATGATACCACTTGATTAAGTACAGGGACGCAGCAGACGCAGAGATAGTTAGTGTGTATAATACGGATACAGTCAATCTTGTAGGGAGGGTCAGGGTGTCTCGGAGGTCCCTGCACTGCTGTGTCTCATCTCTTCCCCTTCAGACGATCCTCGTAACCCCATTCTGTAAACGTCTCTCCCCTTCTGGATCATTGACATTACCCTGTGGTGTGCGTACGTGTTTTTCTTCTTTCTTTCCTTTATAAAGCACATTCTCAAACTCCTCGATTATGCTGATCGTGCGCTTGTTATTGCAGTGAATATAAAGTCCCGCTGAACTTGAGTCTGCAAACAGTAAAGACAAATTCATCAGAGCGTGCTGCTGAGGGAGATCCTGCTTTCTTGTGTTAGAACGTGAAATTCATATTTAAAAAGGGAATGAAAGAGAACAGGATTCTCACGGTTGAGTGAAGAAGAATCGTCTGTGAATATTCATAAGACCAAGAGATTCACTCCAAGGTAGATAAGATCCTATCTCCAAGAACCTGCAAGTAAGAAGAAGAAGAAGAAGAAAAAATAAGGAGACATCAGTGCAACTTTTAAAAGCAACAATATTTATAGACATAAAAATTGAAATGAATAATTTAAAACAATGCTCATCCGATGACTGTGACTATACTAGCTAGCTTGCGGAGCTGCTTCGTGAAATACAATAAAAAAATACACACTACACCCCCCCGCACGAATAGTAAAGTAATTCTTAATAGTACATAAGAAACAAAGCAAAGAATAAATCAAGAAAAGAAGAACAAACTATATAGAACAAAAATCTATTGCATACATACCCTAGGTCAACTGACAATTCACTTGGAATTATTATCAGTACTACATAGCTTATATATTTCACTGTTTGACCAGCGTGTGGGCGAATAGTTGATGTGACGCCAGCTGATGTTCGATCGTCGTGTCAGCAGAAGTGAGTGTCACGAGGTCGGGACGATCGCGTGTCACCAATGATAGGTCTTGAAGCCGGGCGATGAATCGGGCCTCAATGCAAGCTAATGGTGAAACGTCGCCGTTGAGCAGGTTGAGGTCTGTCAGCCTCTGCAGCACGACGACGATGGGGATGTCATCCGCGCTTGGACAAGGCCAATGACATCCCGACGAGCCGGGGGCGAGGGGTCCACTAGAGCTCCCCCAAGTCCCTCGAGCAGCGGGTCCGAGGACAATGGTTTCGCCAATCGTCCAAGGGTCGTCGGACTCTACGTGAAGAACCTGAGCAGAGAGGAGTTAGACAGCTTGGCAGAGGAAGGGATTTACGGACCGACTGGTGATCCCAGTACAAGTCGACGTGAATTAAACTTGGATCCAGGTGCTGGAGTCTCACCCTCGTCGTCGTCTTCGACGTCTCCATCGTCGTCTGTGGCGTTCTCAGCATCGAGGACGCGAAGAGGCCCACGGGAGGTCCGGAGACGTCGGGCCGAGGTGCCTGGAGATGCCAGGGAGGTCGACCGCAGGAACCAGATGGACGAACGACGCGAGGAGTCGAGGAGCTCGCCAGAGCTGGACGACATCTGTCGTGGGGGACGAAGGTCCTCGCAGAACAGTATTGAGGAAGAATCCTCGACCAAGCACTCTGAGGACGACTCCTCCAGGCTGTCGCCCAGTGGCTACGAGGTCTTTGACCAGGAAGACAGCTCTGAGCGGACGATACGACAGTTTGCGGAGGATTCAGAGCCAGAGATTGTCCTGGAGGTAGATGTAACCAGGCAGGATGACGAGCGTGCTGGGAGGATGCCTGAAAGGTCGTCGGATCATCACTCTGGCCTGTTCGCCAGGTGTGCTCCGAGGTCGCAGAGCCTGGCAAGGGACAGCAGAGTCGAAGAGGAGGATCCTCTGGATGATCTCAAGTCTGAGGAGGTCGAGGTCAAGTCTCGTTTCCGTTCGCAGGACAGCACCAGGCTTCGGCCGCCCCTGGTTGGCACTGCAGGCACGTCTGCCGACTCAGGAACTGGCGACAGCGCCAGCGCCGAGATTCAGGTTGACACTCTGGGCATCCCACAGCAGATTGTCTCGTCAGAGGTCCTGGAAGAAACGGGAGGCATTAGCATGGAGGCCTGCTCACCTGGAATGAAGACTCCGGGTGGTGGTGATGGTCCAAGTGCTGGTAGTGTCTGTGGTAGTGGTTTTGGTGGACCGAGAAGCGCCAAGCAGAGCGTCAAGCCCTTTACCAAAGAGAGTCTGGACAGACTTGAGAGCAGGACCATTCAGCTAGTCAGGGAATACGGTTTTCAGCCCAAGAGGAAAACGTCCGTCGAGGATGGCGCCGTGCTTCCCCACAAGTTCGAGCCATTTCCGTCCGACCTTTATGGCAGGCCACTTGAGGAGATTGATAATTTTATCTACGATGAGGTGGGTGGGAACTTAGTGCTACTGCTACTAAGGGATTTAGTCTTTAGTAGGTAGTTAAATCTTTTGGTTTTTCTTTTCTTCCTCTTCTTTTCGTTTCATTTCATTGAGTAAGGAAAGGTGTTGGCAATCAATTCCTCAGTAGACCTTATGCTCTGCTAGTGAGAAATAAATAGGCAAGGAGAGTGTCTTGGTACACGAAGCGATGAAATGTCTAACGAACTTACCAGACATTTCCTTTCCCTTTGCTTCTTTCGTGCTAGCAGCACGAGGATTGCTCAATTTTTCATCACGACCCCATTGTAGTCTGGCATGTTTCTTTTTTGCTACAAAAGAACAGCAGCAGCAGCAGCAGCAGCAGTACTGAGAGAACAAAATGGGAATGGAGCAGAAGCAAAAGAGTAGAGACGATTCACTAGCGTTCTGGAGTTCTCATTTCTTTCCAATATCGTTGTCCCAATTTTCTCGATATTCATTTCACAGATTGTGCATTAAGCTGAGTAATATTCATTTAATCTTTCTTCTGCTCCTAACTAATTCTCTTTGAGGATTAATGTTTTTCTCTTCATCCTTTCATTTCTGATTTATTCACTCTCTCTGTACTCTTTGAAGTACCTATATTCTCGCTGATCTGGTGATGGTGTGCAATCCTTGGCCTTTTAAATTCTTCCTGCCGCAGTGAAGCTCGTTCCGGGCGTTGCGGCTAGGATCCACAAGGCATAGCACAACACACATAGATGCAGCAGCAGCAGCAGCAGAGCAATAAGAGGGAAAAGAGTACCGCAACGCGATACATGCAAGTCGTCACGTCATTCAGGGAATCGCGTCGGAAGCGCGTGTGAAAAGATCTCCCCGCTGGGTGCAGATGAAACCTATTTGAATCCACGCTTGGAGGCCAATAATGCGGCTGATGGCTTGTGAATCGACGATATATGTATGGATGGATATGTATGTGTCTATGTGGTAGCACCCTGACTCTTTGCCACCTTAGTAGAACGCTTTATCGACTCCAGTCACGAAATAAATCCATCTATAATACGTATATCTATATCCCGCAAAGAAACTCATCGACTATGCAGACCAGCAACGAAATAAAACTGAGAAAGAAATTTGTAGCTGATGCCAAAGAAAAAAATTGTTATCGACCTCCAAATTGTTCACATAAAGAGACCTCAATTGTGGGAGCTTTATTGTGTTAAATACATCCGGGGGAGTTTTATCTTGCCGTATAAAGCCGCAATGTTTCCACTGAAATGGCTGTGTTATCGATGCTGAACCAGGGCAGTTTATAGCAACGCTATATAACACCGTGAAAATGAGCCTTTGAAAATGTGAACTCCATTGAAAAGATTGGCTGGATTAAACTGAATCGTATATCCACGTTGGTGAGGATTGGGGAGAGAACGTTGATGAGGATTGGGTTCCAGTCCAGTCAGAAAGTGAGCGGGGGATTTGTAAAAGCTGGTGATATAACACATATATGAGCACATGTTGCTCTTTTATCATCCACCAGTGACTGCAAATGCCACAGGATATGTGTCTGTGTGTGGTCTCTTGAAGCATGGACACAATTGATTCTGTCTGTTCTCACTTTTCGAAATTTTCTCGCTTCCTCTGACGCCTGCCGAAGCGGAAGGACGAGTTGATTTTACAAAGAGACGACTTGGTTTCCTTGCCAACAAGACTCTCCACTATCAGCTTCTCCATCGTCTAGCTCTCTGTCTCTCTATCCATTTCGCCATAAAATTTTTTAATCTTCTCCACGACTCTGTAGATTGGCAATTGGCCACGCGATGCTTTAACTGGAGCTGTTTCTACACTCGTTCTCATTTCTCTTTCTTGTAGCTATGCCTGAGAGACTATCGCTTTGCTGTGGGGGTCATGGTTGTTGGATGGCCAGCAGCGAAAACGAGATAATTTATCGTTCTTGGACTGCTGCATCGCAAATGTGCCTGGAGAAACGTGCGTGTTACCGCACTGCGTCTATGCACTATACTGACATACAAGGATTACATACACCTGAAACACACAAGGTGGAAGGTTATCATGACTGCAGAGAGAGTGACATAATCGAGGCAAAAAAATCAGTAGATTATAATGAAAGAGTCTGTGTACAATAGTTTAAAAAAATGATAATGTACCTGGACTTATTTTGTGATTATCATTAGTGAAAGAGAGAAGAATGTGCATACACGTGGACATGCTTGAGACTTCTCTTTCACACATTGACTTTATGCTTGAGACCAGGCCAAACACAAGGCAAACATCAGGCATACACGGATGAAAGTACCTGTGAATATTTAACACAGTCCCTGGCCCCCTTTTTTTTATTTCAAGCATGGAAGTGTATGCTCTCCACAAGGAATGCGCTGCCTAGGAGCATCACAAGCATTCCTTTAAAATGTCGAGAGCTAGAAATGCCCAACGACTTGTTGACTCTCCATTCAATCGAATTGTCCAGTCTTGTCTTTTGAGATATGTCTCCAATTGTGAATCTTCAATTGGGTCACGTCGCACTGTGTTGGAGCAGAGAGTGGGCCGAAGGAATACCAATTGAGACTCTCCTCTGGAAGCTGATTGGAATTGATCTGGACCTGTGAAGAAGCACACAGAGAGGGATAGAGAGAGAGAGAGAGTAACAGCGACAGAGAAATAGAGTCACAGAGCTCGATGATGACCCAATAACGGCCGACATAAAGTTTCCGGAGCGTATTCGTGCGAGCAGGTGGTGGATAGTCTGTCGCCAACTTTTCCATGTGGGACGACAACGTCGTTGCGGTATATATGTTATGAAATATTAATACAACCACGTTGCATATATAGAAGAACTAGCAGCATATATATTCATATGTACGTTGGCTTTAAAGACCGCTTAAAGCTTCTATCGATTAATTGATCGGCCAAAAAGGATTTGTCCAATTTCCTGGCACCAATTGGACTCGATCATAGCTATCTATGGTCCTGCTAGACTCAGGAAATGGATCCCCTCAGATTATACCTATTGGCATGGAGAAAATAAAAAAAGCGTCGTGTCACTTTAGGAATTGGCTAGCTGTCACGCTATAAGAGTTATATCGATACCGGAACTTTATCGCTGGAGGCGCAAGAATATAAGGTGAATAAGTGAATCCTCTGGTTTTCCTCTCTCGCCAGGATGAAGAGCACCTTCCAGGCATTTTTGTTCCCTGTAAAGTGGGAAATATATATCTCAGTCATTCCGTTTTGCGTTCCCGTCAAAAAGCTAGAGTCTAGAGAAAGAGAAATACATATTACCTAGACAGAGTTGGTTTAATAATTTACAACGTGAAGGCGAGCAGCAATCTCCATGGTTCTACCTTCTCTACTGCTCTCGCCTTCATTCTGAGATGTTTCTTGGCCAAAGCAGCACATCGTCTTTGACAAATTACTCGTGCATTGCACACGATGCCCACCAAGGAACTCATTCAAATCCTGAGGGTACGCCGTGTATTTTTCATGCTGAACTGGACCTTCAACTGCTGCGCAGCACACCAGGATTCGAATCCACAGACTGCTCGTTCGTTGCAGGATGTAAATTCTCTTTTCCAATGCAACGGCAACTGGACGGTGACTTTTCATGATCATCATTTATTCACGAGCAGTTCAATATGAAGCCAAAGCTCCATAGACTGTTATTGCTTGAAACAGTTACCTGGAAAAACCAACATTCATGTATAGTAGTACATTGATGTCTAGATCTAGCTAGAGTTGATACAAAATAACTGAATTAGGTCTGCTGACAATCATCAAAGTTTACCTCGTTCACCAGCAACACCTGGGGGTCTGAGGTCGTGTCGCAGCCCCGCGCAGCAGGGAAAAATATCGATGTTTCATAGAGGCAAGCACGAGTACGCGTGCGGACATGACGTCACGCTATCGTGCCGCATCGAGCATGGCAAATGGTGTAGTGTAGCAACAGAGTACACGTTTGTCCTTGCACTGTTTTATTTTTTTTCATGTTTTTTTATCAACTTTACGTCACATCTCTCCTCTCTCTCTTGCCCATTTCGCTTGATCAACGTGACTTATTGCTTGTTGTGACCTGGCACAGCTGGGTATCAAGATGAGGACGAGTGCTGATGCTTGGCTGGCAAGATTGACTTCCTCGAGCTTCAGTTATTTAATCTACTTCCTTGTATAAGGATGTATGCACTTTCAAGCTCGTGCCAAGTCTTCCTGACGACGCTTCAAGAGCAACATTTAAAGAGCAACATTCAATCACGATAATGATTGAATTGGAAGGGCGAGAGAGTCTGATAGATTCAAGTGATCCAGGCATCGGAAATGTTACACATTCCGGCGTGGAAATGGAGTATGTAGAAGAGAGAACCTAGAGCTAGAGGTATACATTGGAGGAAGGAAATAAGAGGCGATTCAACGTTCGATCCAGAAAGTCCATTGAGATTCCTATCTCGAAGACTAACGGGGGATGTTGATGCGCAGCGAGCCGACCTGTGCAAACATGTACCGGATGCTCGGGGAGGTCCATATGTAGATCCGAAAACGTTATCGGACCTGGCAAGTCGCCAGAAGAGTCGAGTCCTCTCTCTCTGTCTGTCTCTCATTCTCTCTATCTCTCTGGCTGCAATCATGACGAAAAATTTCGGGTTCACCCTGTGGCATTCCCACGCAACAACATCGGGGAGGTTTAGGGGTGGTCCAACACGTGCATTTGCCACTGTGAACTAAATCCCACCGAACCAGACATACACAGTCGTTCAGAAAGTCAATACCCATGTGAAATGGAAGAAAGTGGTACAGGTCGACCGTTGGTCAGCCGCGATTAATTCTCTGGAGAGAAGAGGTGAACTCTGAAATGAAAAAAAAAGAAATATTTTTTAGAGGTAAACCATTACCTAGGTAACGACCTAGATTTTTAAAGCATTTCATTTCAATACAGAGGCTTTGATGATGAAAAGCGTTTTATATACTTTACATACTTACTCCTGAATTTTCTTTAGAATCCTTCGCCTCTCATTCACCATCAGTGATGAGACTTGGGAGAGAGTGTGCTCACGATTCTGCGGACGACCACGAGCACGCAAAGCCCGTCGCCATCGAGTGGTAATCAGTTTGGAGGAACTATTCGCATTTGCATGCCTCACACAATGTGTATAACTCAGTTATATCAATTGTTGAGATTCAGACGTTGATTAATGGAATTTCGTGTCTGCTAAATGGAACAATGATAGACTGACTCTTTCTTCTTCAATCATGATGAAATAATTAACTGAAATACTACAGCATGGATGTCAAAGACACTCTGTTGTTGTTATCCAAATATCCAAATTAACTAGCTTGTTCAAAAAGCAAATAGTCAACATTCCCTCCAGTTTGCTCTATGTCCATCATCATCATGTGTGTCTATCGAATCCGCAAAGAGCATATAGTGGAGAGAGCCTTGTCAAATCGATTCCACGACGTCATGTCAGTGGACAAGCAACTGTCCTATAAATATTATTTCCTCATCGCTTACTCCCCCGCATCTAGTGTGCCAGTGTACATTTCGACTTGTTGCTCTTCCTGACTTTTTGCAACAGGTTCTGCTCTGCTCGAGGAATTACAATTCGTTCATGGTTCAGTCATCAAGCAATAGCAGCTCAGCATGGGTCCCTATCCTATATCACTTCGCCAACAATCATATGCAATCATCACACTTGAATTTGATATTAGGCGAAGGGCGCGCGCTCTCTCTCTCTCTCTGCACAGAGAGGCATCCCATAACTGACGATGATTGGTGCGATGGTACATTGACACATTAACCAACCCAGTTGGCAATGACCAGGCATGAAGAACGTGTCGCTTCAGTGCTGATAGCTCCAGGCACATCTCTCATCAACCATCAGCAGAGCCATCAAGCATTTCGTGTGCCAAAAAAGAAAATAAAAAGCGAAAATGAGGACGCGCCAAGGCAGCCCTCATATCCAGCACGAGGCGTTGATGATGAGCAGAGGCACGGCATTGTTCCGCAAGTACCGAGAGATCGATCCGTCGGCCTCGGCGTCAACGACGCGCGGTCTGACGTTTGTGCGTAAACGCTGCCGACGTGAGTACAGAAGAGCGAAGAATCGGCGAACAATTATCAGTCGTCGGGGTGATGATAATTCACATGAACTCTGGTGGTTGTACATTGAACAAGTGGACCTTGATCCTCATCCATCCAGCTGGGTGCTTGATAACCCTGGTGAAGTCACCAAGCGAACTGTGACCCTTGACGATCTCGCTTTGCCTGGCGTAAGTGTCTGAAAGTACATACAAACGCATGGATTGAGACTGGAGGTATGGAAAGGTCGAGCTGAGCGTTTGCTGCATGTTTTACGGGGCAATTTACCTCGTGCCTCGACCGTCAATGGCCCTGCGTCGCGGTCCGTGTCGACTGAAAGGAGCTTTTTATTGGCACATGTCCTACTTTCATCCAACGGAAATGGAGTTACTAAATAACAATCCACCCGCTTTGGCTGCTGTGCGATCAATATGAACGAATAGAGACGACGTTGGTGATCTCTCTCGGCGGATACTGGGGAGAGAGAAAGGAGCTTGTCATGAACGATAAAGGACTCCTGGATGAAGTTATAATGAAGATCCAGTATGCCAACTCACCGCTATTTCCCTGTAGGTATTTTCCAGCTGATGATTGTCTCTATACAGGAACGAGAGATCTCTTTTCCATTCGTCATTCATTCCGCTTCGGCTTCCTTGTCTCTCTGCCATTACTAAGTGGGTTACTTGATGACAATAAGGAGACGAAGAAAAGAAGAAAGGAGAGAGCTCTCTTTGGAATGCTGAGAGTGTGTGGAAATGGGTCGATTTAGCAACGCCCAACGTTGAACAAATCGTGCGTCCTCAATCTCTTGGATCGTTCTGTCTGTGCCCATGTGCGAGTTATTTGGACACAGGGGTAGTAAAAGCGTGGATAGACGAGAGAGGATAGAGAACAGAGAGAAAGGGCAAGAGGATAAGGGAAGAAAAAACGAGGGAAGAGTATGTTGACTGTGAGGATTTATCCAAGAGAGAGCGAGAGCTGAAGCTGAAGGACTTATAAAGGAATTTTGTTAGAACCAGAGATAAATAAGTGTTAATCCATTTATCTCGTTTACTCCTTTATCAGGTGGAACGATTGAAGCAATGAACCGTGGCTTGGTTTAATGCAGTGGAAAATATTCATCAGTCGTCAGGTGCTCCCGCTGCTGTTGCTGATAATCTTCATTGTCCCATTTAGTCGTTATTTGAAAATAATCTCCAGCTTTAAACTCATCAAGAAGTCCTCCTCCAAGTCTGCATAAGCCACAGAGAAGACTCATTTGAATGTTGATTCCCAGGTTTTGTTCTGGAACATGAAGAAAAAACGGCACAGAAGATTCTCATTCGCATTTTCCTTTGACCACAATATTCTTTCTAGCTGTCTAGCTATACGTATACAAAGAGAGACATTAATTCGGCGTTTGAAAGGACCAAAAATGACATCGAAATAAGACATGATAAAAGACAGATTCTGCTGATGGCTCTCTTGTACTTTTTCTCTTCCTTTTTTTGCTGCTACCAGGTTTATACCTTCTCTCTGTGTCTGATGCTGCTCTTCCTCTAGGCTTACACAGGACATGAATTGGGAGGGTAGATAGAGAGAAAGAGAGAGGACAACGAGCTCTACAGACACTTTGACCTACATAACACAGAGATATGTGGCTCTCTCTTCCCTTCGGCGCTTCTCGCTCTTTCTCTGATGTATCTCTTTCCCTCAAACTCTCTTTAAAGAATCATTTTCGCCCTGATGCACCGGTTTGCAGGCTGAATGGAACGAGGTCTCCATCCATCCTCTCATCAGACTTGCTGGCGTTCGAACGATCTTGTCGAGAGCCGCTTAACGTGTTTGATCTACACCCAGAGGCCTTTGTTCAATTTCAACTTTTCTTTATCTCGTCCACAATGCCATTCACAGACATTTTTGAATTTATTTAATATTTTTCACTCCAAGGAAATCTGAAATAACAGTATTTGCGATATTAAATTGAATTCTGATTCGTTTAAAACTGCATTTGAGTTCAATTTGTGCGAGATGTATATGCTTGACCCCGGTATGTTGTTTGGTAAACCGTTTGATGGATTTTAGGTCGTAGAACATAGAAATACTGATTTCTCCTGGGGATAGCACGAAGATTTTCGTGGTCGAGGGGAGTTTTTCATGGTTGGACTCACCCCTAATCATTGCTCCAAACTTCAGTCACGCATCTGTTCTAAATTAAGAATGATTTGTTATTTAATCATAGATGAAACTTTTTAATTGAATATTTTTTTGATAAATAATACTCACTGAATATATGTTTCTATTCTTGCAGACGTTCTGCGTGGTGTCCAAGAGATTTCGCAAAAACTACATTCACAGATTCACGGCGACTAATAGCTGGTTTATCTTTTCACCATGGAATCCAGTGAGACGTTGCTGTATCTTCCTAAGTACAAACCAGTACTTCGACTACATAGTCATGTTGACCATTATGCTAAACTGTGTCTTCCTCGGCATGACCGAGCCTATAGAAGAAGCTGAGTACGTTCTATTTGTACTGTTTTACATCTATGTATATCCCCTTATATAATTTATCATGATTGGCCTCTAAAGGGAGTGTATAACTCTCTGACCTGATATTTGTGTGTCACAGAGACTCAGGTAAATATACACAATGTTGCGTGTCAACTGTGTGTCCCCTAGTGATCATTCACGTTCATTAACCACCCATATTATGAAAGACACAATCAGGCATATCACTACCTTGGTAAAAATGCTCAGTCAAAATAATAATGCCTTGTTTTCTCCATTGACCCTTTTCTTACCCTCTCAGTGCATACGCCATAAGCAAATTTGTCAAGCCACAATGATGATAATCAACAGATAAACCCATGTCTCAGAGAAGAAATGAAAGCTTTTACACAGAGTAACAATAATACTCATGATTGAATTTGACCTCCAATAGCCATTCAATTATCCTCGTTGAGGGAAGATTGATCATCCCAGACTAGATCCATATAAAGATTCTTCAATAATACCACAGGATGTGAATCCCAGAAAATCCCAAGCAAAGACTTGGACACTGAACTGTAAAATATTCAACGAGATTCAACCGAATTCGTGTCAGTTATAAACCTATCTACCAAAGCAATTGTCCATATAGAATGCAGATATATATCGTTTCTGGTTCGTGTTGCAATGAGGAATTTATGAGTATTGATTCCAAATGTGGAAACGAAGAAACCTCAACCAAAAGGACACACAGAGGAATGATAAAAAGAAATTTATAGGCAGCTCTCTCTGCTCTCTCATTCTTTGTGAGCAAGGGTGGCAGTATAGAGAGCTTTCTCATCTCCAACACGATCAACAGCTTTTCTCGCTTGGCCTCGGGGAAATTCGAAAGCGTTAGTTTCATCCGGATCTTGCTCGTTAAGCCATCATCATCCAGCCAGAGGATGCGACGACGTAGGAATTTCCCTGGGAATTTCCCCGGACGCTTGAGGGATCTCACGTAAATCCTAAAACTGTCTTGCTCCCTCATGGCCCCATCATTTCCATCATCACCAGACCACTTATCAAAAGTTATACCTGTGGAGTTGGATATTATATATGAAGAGCTGCACATTACAAACTAACATGATGCTCGATTGTGTTTGCAGATATATCTTCCTAGCGATCTACACGACGGAAATGGTGATAAAGTCTATCGCCAAGGGCTTCATACTCAACAAGTATACTTACCTAAGGAATCCGTGGAATTGGCTGGACTTTGTCGTGATCACGAGTGGCTATGCGACTATTGGAATGGAGGTGGGCAATTTGGCTGGTTTGAGGACATTCAGGGTACTCAGAGCCCTTAAGACAGTCTCCATTATGCCTGGTAGGTATACACCTGTGAAAACACAGTTGTAAATAGTAATTATTGTCTAATGATACCTTATGTAATTGGCGAAATAATTATTACCCTATTTCCCACAGCTAAATACATACATAGATAGACATTTGTAGACTAAATCGATTCGCCAATTGGATTAATTACAAGGACTGGAGGACCACAGTGGGTGGCATGAGCTAGTTGAGCTACAAATTGTAATCTATTACAGTTAAGCCGAGTCTAGCGACCCTCAGAGGAGCCAGAGGACGATCAATTCCCTTGCCACTTTCTCTAGAGAAGAGAAATTCCACCGACCTGATGTTCAAACCTAGATTAAACACAAGAAAATAGTTTAAATTCACAGGAATGTTTGCAGATGAATTAGAGGATTTATTTATAGTACTTTGATGTGAATATTATTGTTGTTGGTAGCACAAAAGAGGGTGGTATTTCAATGTAATGAGGGTGTGAAAAGAGATGAAGGTTGAGTAGAAGAAATGTGTTCATTCACAGGATGTACAGACAGACTGGTGTATTGCATTAGCATATGTATGAGAATGAGGCCCGGGGTCAGCTTCAGTGAGTGTGAACGTGGATAATGTATATCGTGGATGCGACATGGGGATATTAGCAATTGGACGACTAGTCAAAACTGTCGATTTGTACTCTCCAGAGTGACACGAGACGATGATGGAGAGAGTGTAGCGGAAATGTGTCTATGTCAGGGGCAAATTAACGGGCCAACGATATGTCCCTCTCCCTATGTACTACTATTGCTTTTCCACTCTGATTACATGATCTCCTCCTGGTGAGATCCACTTAATTAATTACCGTTGTCATGACCTGAACGTTTATACACCCAGAATGAATTCAGCAGTGAAGCGGCGAGAAGAAATAAGTCGAAGATTTATCAAAAAATTTTCTATTTACATTTTTCAGATTATCTTGAGAATCATGAGAGATACGAGAAAATTGCATTAGACCTTTTTTGTCGGAAATTAAATTCTCTACAAAAAATGTCTCTTGCACTTTTGTTGTATCTCCCATAGTTTCCAAGATATAATCAATTTCTTGAACGACAGCACAGGGCATTATTATATACGTTAAGGCTAGCAAGAATTTTTGCTTCATCTATCTTGATGCCAGCGAGAAGACTCGTCGGGCCGCAACAATACATCGTAGAATCCACTCCAGATTCGATCTGAATGGTCCCTCAAACAGCAAGCCGAATGAATAGCCTTCTAATGACTCGTTCAAGTGCGCGACATGCTCGCCAAAGAGAATGGAAGCGAGTGAGAAACTAAGCCTTCTACTAGGTCAATAGGACATTTCTCTCGTCGCCTTGTCGCCCTCAAGATGTAAGCAACTCGGTTAATTCCGTCTAACGTGTTTGGAAGGTCCCTTTACCCTCATTCATGATTACACTTGAAGATTTATCTCTCTTCTATACAGCATGGCTTTAATTCTTCTCCTCTCATTGCAGGTCTGAAGACCATCATCAATGCCCTTCTACACAGCTTCAAGCAACTCGCCGAAGTCATGACGCTGACAATCTTCTGCCTGATGGTCTTTGCCCTCTTTGCACTTCAGGTGTACATGGGTGAGCTGAGGAACAAATGTGTCAGACATCAGGAGCCCAATGACACCCAGGTTGACTGGAGGGAGTGAGTGTTATCATTCTCTGCTGCATATCCAACTAATAACACACACATCACCTCTGGAAGGCTGGAGGCATCAAAGAATGCCTGATGATGATGATGATTATGTCTGCAAATAATTTAAATTGAAAGCGGAAGCTTTCAACCAGAGTCCAGTCGTGAATGCGACTGTGTGAGAAAGAGCTGGCTACGTGCAAACTGCTTGGGTCACTGCGGTTGATATTCATGAGGCTTCGTCCTCTCTCTCTCTGCTTCCGTAGCCTTTTATGTCACCACCAAAATGGTCATAGCCGACGAGTTTTGTTCCTGTTACAGTTTATTTTTCGCTCAACGAGCCATTATCTCTGGAGGCTCGCTTTTCGAATATTAAAACTTCCCTTAAAGAGGACCTATTGCACGTTTTTTTTTTGGTCTCATTCATTCTATTTATTATATACTCTCTGTATTACAGTTTCTATTAGCTTTTTGGTACACAGAGTCCAAAGATAATTACAATTTACTGGATAAAAAATTATTTTAGCTCTCTCTTCCTGCGTATGCAATTGGAATTATGCCCTGGTACATTAACGGGTTGCTTCAAACTTTTTTATCAGCTCCATTGGGAGAGTGTGTATTAGCAGAGTTGACGGGCTTGTTTGCTTCCTTCTTGATGGCCAAGTGAGCAAGTAATTCGAAAAAAGGGTCTCCCTGATCGTTAATATCGATATAGCTGAGGGCCAGGAAATAATGGACCGTTGGTTTTAGACCTGATTGATCCACTTGCCAAGGAAGTGAGGAGTCATGCAACACCCTATCGACCTTCCATCGCGATTATACTGTCAGATACAAGCACATTTTTGAACAGTAATTTCATTTCTTTTCTTTTTTATTATTTTCAATATCATGAAATGTAGAAAGTCGACAGGGATCACGAGCTGGAAATAAAAAGCTTGAGGGAACATGTGGGAATAAAACGAGATTATTCTTTTATTTGATTTCGTTCTATATATTCACCTATGTGTGTGGAGATAAGAGTAGGTGCATGCATGTACATATATAATATAGATATAGATAGACATTGGTCCAAAGGAAGTCATGAAGAACGATTTATTTTCCTTTCCAACAGGTGGACCTGGAACTCATCCAATTGGGCTTTCGACGATGCCGAGAGGCCTATCATCTGTGGCAACGTCACTGGTGCCAGGTTGGATATGTATAATTTCATGTTTTAAATAAAACATAATATGCTGAGATAATGAGAGAATGTTGGAGGTATGGAGAGAAAATAGTAGGCGAAGAGAGACTACTTTAAAGTCCCTCTCATTTCGAATTCCATGGAGCAACTGAGAAAAAGCTCCTGACGATGACGACGACGACGACGACGATGGGAAGAGAAATATTCAGTGAACGACATCAGTTGCTGGACTTAAAGTGTTCTCACGTACATATCCATGGATATAGAGAGTGAAAGAGGATCTTCCTCGACGGCGAACACTCGGTATTTTTCAACGAGCACCAGCTAAACTTTAAGCTCATCACGGTTCATCGGACCGCAGCTGCTACCTAAAAGAATACCTTCCTTCTCTCATGCACACACAACCAAACTCGGGTTCGCTCTACCGGACCGAGATTGATCTTTATATTTATTGTAAAAACTTTCAACGCGACGTGAATAATGGCTGTGGACTCGTCTTCCACGCGAGTTCATTCTTTTCTTCATAGAGAAATCCAGTTGGAGGAAAATTGGAAACAATAAATAGACTATGGAGTCCAGAAAATGAATTAAAATAAAACATACCAACTAGATAAAATGGATTTAGCTTCTATATATTGTGAAGCATGATGATTCAATAGTGAAGCGGTGAAAGGAGATAAGTCGAGATGAACTTTTTCATTCGAATCTTTGATAAAATTAATGATATCTCGAAAACTATGTGAAATACGAGAAAAATGCAAGGGACCTTTTTTGTAGAGAATTTAATTTTCAATAAAAAAGGTATAATAAGATTTTATCGTATTTCTTATAGTTTTTGAGATATTTGGTAAAATGAAAATGTCTTACATTTTTGATAATTTTTTACTTAATTTTTACTCAATTTTTTCAATTGATTATATCTCAGAAACTATGCGACATACGAAAAAAATGTAAAGGACCTTTTCTGTAGAGAATTCAATTTCCTATAAAAAAGATTCAATAAGATTTTATCGTATCTCTCAAAGTTCTCGAGATATTTGTAAAAATAAAAGTGTCTAAAATTTTTTGTAATTTTGGAGTTATCTCCTTTCACACGCTTCACTACTGAATTATTTCTACCTCGTTAGTGTGTCAAGAAGCTCATATTGAAGCTAACAAAAGCTCCAATTTTCCAGACACTGCAACGAGAGCTACACGTGTCTGTGCGTTGGTCCAAATCCAAATCATGGCTACACCAACTTTGACAATTTCCTGTGGTCAATGCTCACGACCTTTCAACTAATTACTCTCGACTATTGGGAGGACGTTTATAACAAGGTGAGCTGTGTGCTTTCTATATTTAACTCTATTTATACCCGGACAATTCAGTCCCACACAGCATGCACATATTGAGAATGAGTCATGGATATCGATCCTTCAATGCGGGTGAAAAATGATATGTCCATTGATAAACAGGTGTTGTCGGCGTGCGGGCCTATCAGCGTCACGTTCTTCACGGTGGTCGTGTTCTTCGGGTCGTTCTACCTCATCAATCTGATGCTCGCTGTCGTGGCCCTGAGCTACGAAGAAGAGGCGGAAATCACCAACGAGGTATATATAATCATCTCTGACAACTATTTGTCATGTTACCGAGATGAATCCTTGCTTTAAAACTAGCAGAAGACATTATATTAATCTGTTATACTCTGTCTATGATCTGTCCATCAACAGGAACGAAAGAAAGACCTGACTGACCACCGCGAGGACTCGACGTTTAGTTTCGACCCGACGAAGATCAACATCAAAACCCTGACCAAGGAAAAGCAAAAGAAAATTGACGCCCGCAAGGGTGTCTTGCTCAGCAGTTACTCAAGAAAGAAAACGAGAAGAAGAAAGCGTGGACGGAGTTCTGCTGGCCAAGAGAAGAATGGTGGAGCGAGGAGCAGGTCCTTGTATAACAAACGCGATCAGTAGGATCATCCTTTCTCACTCTTTATGAACCTTTTCTCTCCCTCCAATTAATCCCCCATTGTCGCTTCTAATCTATTGCAGTACATTCTGAAATTTAATCCAGACCATTCTCCTGCAGGTCGGTGACACCGAGTCCGAGCCCAAGTCCAAGACACTCGAATGCTCGTCCATCCAATCTACCTCTTCAAGTGGCACCACCGAGGCCACCAGATCCAATCCATCGCCTGGCACCCCATCGTGGGATGCTGCACTCGAGACAGGCGAGCAATAATAGCAATCAGCAGTCCTCCCTGGATGACTCCGGGGTGGTGGATGACCACGATGGTGACGACGTGACCTCCGCAGAGGAGCACGAGCGTCGTGAGCACAGAGAACACCATCATCAGCACAGAGAGCACAGGCTTGAACGACAGGAGCGAACACAAATGACTGTGGCGACTACGGCTGCAGAGAGAACTCTTCTGCCTATTGCTCCAGTCACTGTGTCAGTTCGCAGCAGGAACAGGGAGATCAGAGTGCTCAAGTGTAATGGCGTCAAGACCAAGAAGCAGATGTATACGCTGCCACCAGAGTATTTGTCGCACATTGTTGTTCTTGGTGAGTGTATCTTTCTTATTGTATTCAGGGAATTGAATGATTTGTTATATGGCTGGTCTTATCTTGCAGATGATCTTCCTGACAGAAATTGCGACAAGTGCATCCAGTGCTGCGTCGACTACGAGGGCTGGTTACGCTTTCAAAATTGTCTGTATAAGGTAATATAAATGGTTTTTCTTCTTTTCAGTCTAGACAAATTGGAGATTATATTGTTTGTAATATTTTTAGGTGGTGAGAGACCCACTGTTTGAGTTGACCATCACTCTCTGCATTGTCCTGAACACTGGCTTCCTGGCGCTCGAACATCATGGAATGAGCGAGTCAGTGCGACAGGCCTTAAACATCGGCAACAAAGTCTTCACGAGTATATTCACGTTCGAGTGCTTCCTCAAGTTGCTCGCCCTGAGCAAGGACTTCTTCAACAATGGCTGGAACAATTTCGATTTGATTATTGTCTCAGCATCGCTGATAGATCTGACATTCGAGCTGGTCGATGGTCTCTCTGTCTTACGTGGCTTGAGGCTTTTACGTGTCCTCAAGCTTGCCCAATCGTGGACGACGATGAAGGTTCTATTGACCATCATCATCTCGAGTATTGAAGCCCTCGGTAATCTAACTCTGGTACTTCTCATCGTAATTTACATATTCGCCGTCATAGGGATGCAACTCTTCAGCAAGGATTATACCGTGGACAAGTTCTTCCCGGACCCAGTGCCACGCTGGAACTTCAACGACTTCTTTCACTCGTTCATGATGATCTTTCGGATATTGTGCGGCGAATGGATCGAGCCATTGTGGGACTGTATGCGAGCAGAGAAGGTCGAGGGGCCTGAGACGTGTTTTGCTATTTTCCTTCCAGCCCTAGTAATGGGTAATTTCATGGTCCTCAATCTCTTCTTGGCCTTGTTGCTCAACAGCTTCAACTCCGAGGAGCTGAAACAGAAGAAGCAGGAAGTCGGTGAGGATTCCAAGCTCGCACGTTCCTTCGATCGAATACGATCAATAGTACGAAAGAAGAAGTATCGTAAAGAGAACTCCGAGAACGAGAAGAACACGAGATTGGAGCAAATCGTGAGAGAAGTGATGGACAAGTCTGACAAAGAGAAATATGCAATACAGGAGACGGTGTTGAGCCTTCCGAAAGACAATATTTACAATAGATCCTATCAAGAGAGTCTGAATCAACCAGTGTTCACGTACGAGCCAATTTATCGTCAAGCAACAGTCACGACGTACAGCCACAGCAGCCAGGAGACAGTGAGGCCGGCAACGAGGCTGGACGAGGGCAAGGGCGACAGCAACGAGACAAATCCAGAGGAAAGCATCGAGATGGAGGTACTCAAGGAGACTGTACAGCTTGAGGAGCAAACAGCAATGCTGCCAGAGAAGGAAAAAGCAAAGGAGAAAGAAGTTTCTTCGCAAAAACGTGACAATACCCAGTCTGAAAAGAGACCATGGCACGCGCTCGTTAGCTACGTGGACGAGCTCACTGTTGGTGGACGAAGGGACAGCAAGGGACGTTACGTCGATGGAATGGGATCATTCCCAGGCTTTGGAAGAAATAAACCACCGCGTGTGCCACAGGACTGCTTTCCTCAGCATTGCTATCAAAAGTACGTAGGAAGCTTCTCTTATTAGGTTTTATTGATGGGATATTAATTGTCTAATTTTACGTTGCCTTTTTACAGATGCAGCTGCATCAATCGATGCATTGCCACAGATCTTGGGAAGAAATGGGTAAATGTGAGGACGGCAGTTCTCTCAGTGGTGGACACACCAGCATTCGAGTGGATGATTCTCGTCTTTATATTTGCCTCGTCCATCACCCTCTGCTTCGAGGACATTTATCTCGATGACAATCCCTTTCTCAAGAAGATACTTTACTGGACGAATCTCGGTTTCTGCGCGTTATTCAGCATTGAAATGCTCCTCAAGTGGCTTGCGCTTGGATTCTGTAAATACTTCACGAGCTTCTGGACAATCCTGGATTTTATAATCGTTTTCGTAAGTAAATAATCCAAAAATGATTGATTTTATTTATTATCATGACAAATATTATT
>JABSMT010054191.1:0-11587 GCA_018902335.1 Eumacrocentrus americanus
TTTCTAATTATTCCTCGTATCTGTCACCGGGGATCTGTGGTAATATTTTTTCTGAGTTTGATCTTGTACTGGTGTACGTGCGATTAGCTACACTCTATTTTAATAAGTTGTCACTATTCGCACATTTGGAGGGATTTTAACGTGTCTGTAAGAATTCTCTCTCAAGAAAATTTGTGTTTTTTTTTACTTTATCTCTCCCTGTATTCATTCTGTTTTCATTGTATTGAACTCTTTCTCTGTCTCATTTTCGTTCGCTGTTGGGCCGTGTTTCGGGGCCGGGTCCCCTTCGGGGCCCATTCCGTACGGAATTCGGTAGCCAGAGGGCGATCACGTGAGGCCCCGGTAGCGCTCTAACCCTAAAACCTAATCATTTTAATCTTTCGGTCCAGAGGAAAGAGAAAGAGAGAAGATTCTTTCGTCGCGTTTTTATTTCGTGCATGGACTGCATCGAATAAAAAACTACATGAAGAAAAAAAAGAAGCCAACGGCCAAGAGGCAGAAAAGGCCTTTATTGCCTCTCCTTTCTCTCCCTCTATCTTTCTCGTTCCATCACCCGTTCGCTTTGGCTCCCCCCCTCTGGGGGCCAACAAAATTCCACGAAAGCTCTCGTCCAAGGAAATCACACTAGATGCTTCAGTCTCTTCTGACTCCCCATCAACCTTCATCCTTGATCTCCGTGGAAAGACAGATGTCGCTGTCCCCAAGTAGAATAACAACGGCTGGGCGACTTTTGCGAAATTTTTCGATCGCGCCGCAACCAAAACACGTCCTTCCGAGAACCTCCATGAGCGAAAAAAAAGCACCTCGCAATTACTTTCGCGTGGAATCTCCCACCCTGAATTCCAGTTCAATTTCGTTTCTTCTTCTCTTCTCTCATCGCCTTACAGACGTACATATCAGTCCGGAAGACCGAAGTCTTTCCTTATTCTTTCTTGTTCTTCGCCCAGGAGATTCTAAGTGGCAACAAGTGAGAACTCGATGCACGAGTATACGAATCTCTCCAATTATGAGCAAGCATTCCTCAGTCTCTATATTGTATATCCTTACTGGTTCTCTAACGTCTCTCTGGCATCGTTTACATCCCTCCTCGCCGTGTTCCTCTCTCGCGGCGTTCCTCGACGTTCGGCGTACATATCCGTGGTCCGTTGCCCCACCCCAACGTCCGCGCACTATAAAAGGGGCCTCACTCGACTGGGCCCGCAGGCCCCCGAGAGCCGCGCGCAGATAAATATGCGGGAGGGGCCGGAATTCCTCACTCGGCTGCATTCCAATCCCCTCTTCCAACCGGCAAAGAGAGAACCTCCTTCCTACTACGCGATATCTCTTGTGCTCTCCTTCTCTCTTTCTCTCCAATATATTTTTTTCTCCTCTTTCGCTTACTCCCGCGATATCTCAGTCTAATGTGCTCGAGTAGAAAGATTCTCGTCCCTTCCTTCGTGACTTATTATTATCCTCCTCCTTCCCCCCGCGAGTTGGATTCGTTGTAGTGGAGTCTGTGTTGCGTCGGATATTATTCGTTTTTATTATGAAATTTTTGTTTCACTTCCAAATAATATATACGTTGATTAATTCCTTCAAGTTTTGTGAATGAATTAAAGGTATATAATTAATTTTCCCCGTTTCTTTACACTCTCTATATTGTGTCGGGCAAAGGTAATGTCTATACCTGAATCCAGTCCTGAATATGTTTTTTTTTTCTTTTTTTATTTCTTTTGACCGCGCGAGGTTGAAGAAATTTTTACGAAACTATTTCGGATGGTTACGTTGATGATGATGATAATGACGATGATGACGCAATCTCTGAGAGATTTCCGATCATTTAAAATATTCTCCGATTAAAAATGAGGCCATAAAAAATTTGTAACTTTCAGCCGAATCCCGACGGTAAGTCCAAGAAGACCCATTTTGGAAAACTTTTTTTTAAATAAATGAATAAAAACTAAAAATATCGTTCTTTCTCTGGTGGTGGTGACTCTTCGAGGTCGAGTGGCAAAAGAGTTGCTCTGGAATCCAGCAAACGGGCGAGCATTCAGGCTCTCTGCTTCGTGAGCCCCGCACGACGCGCGTGAGAGAGCGCTACATACATAAATAGCTCGGAATTCATAAATTGCTGTCGTTTATACGAGAATACCCGGCTCTTAACCCGTCCCTCTCTCCACATTATTCTGTCTCTGCCTTTTTTCCTCTTTATTCTTGCCAAGGTAGATCCGTTGGCTAGCTCGGAATGCGTTTGTCGCGAGACGCCGTGCGCATATATGTATCCAGCCAAGAGAGAACAAGAGACGAGAGAGCGGGGGGAGGGGGGAGCGAAAAAAAATAAGAAGAGAAAGAGATCGTGGGCGTTCTTCGAATTCTTTCGGGAGTCCACCAGACCTTGGGATTCCGTCTTCCGCGTTTCTTAATGCCGCACCAAACAAACCATGCAAGACATCAACCCATCCCCTTCGATCTTCTTGGAATTCTTTACTAATAAACGCATACATTGCCATTCCAGGCTTATCGTCGAGTCGTTGACAGTTTATGGTCCTTTAGAGTGCTTCGTGGAGGTGATAAGAAACATCTAAACGTTTGAGTATAAATAGCACGCTTCAAACATTTCTTTTATAATACTTTAAAAGCATATCGCTGTCATTAAATGTTCTTTTATAGGTCATATATAGCGTTCATATTGTGTAACGACGACAATATCTATTCATAACAATGTAACGACGAAACACACATCCAAAACAACACACACATTCAAAATCAAAACAAAAAGAAAAAGACTGAACAAAAAGGAAACAATTGGAATTGAGTATAGTATAGGTGTCAAATCAAATAATAAAATAAAAATCAGTAATCTTTTTTCTGCAAGGCGAATGAGCCTCCACTGGTACGATAACATCTGTGCAATCATGATAGTACATTGAGAAATATGCACGTGGGGCGAGGAGGTGCTTATGACGTGAGGGACCCAAACAAGTCTGCAGAGAGAAAGGAACTGGAGATACAGAGGAAGGAAGATACAGAGTCAGTTGATCGGAGACACGATTAGACAGAGGTTAGAGATGCGCAAGTAGGAAACGAGAGACAACGAAGGGGAGAGAGAGAGAGAGAGGAAGAGAGGAAAACGCGCCCATCCAGAAATTCCATCGTGGTTGGTGCCGCGATGCCCGCGCGACTTCAAGGTCGATTCTACTACTACGACGCGATGGCCAGCACAGGATCGACTCGCGTCTTCGTTGGGCCCTACGGCCCCTGACTTCTTTTCCACCACGCCGTCAGCTCTCATGTTTCTGGCGTGGCGCTTGCTTTTCTGTATCCCAAATAAAATAACGAAAATTCAATACTAAGGTGAATGATATGAACAGGTGCATAATAATGATATATGAAATCAAAATAGCGTCAGTTAAAATGGTGTAAAGAGACATGTCCACTTGAAAGCGATGCTTAGGGAGCTCAAGGTGACGTCGTTACGGTCCTGCGGGTCCCGAGATGAGGCCCGCCTTTTTACGTCGGACTCAAGAAAGACGCGCGCGCACATGCGGTGCTCTGCGAATGCTCGCGAACCTCCAGAGAGCGAGAGAGAGAAGAAGAGACTGAGATGAAGAGTTTCTATCAGGAGAGGGGAAGGTTACTGTAGGAAAAGAACTTGAGGAAGGACGCAGCGACGAAGAAGGAGTAGAAGGAAAAGGAGAAGAAGACCGGCCACGCAAGGAGCGGAGAGAGAGAGAAAAAGGGGGATCCCTTAAAAATTGAGGCGCTCGCGAGGTGGGGATTGGAATTTCGGGCCCGTAACCGACCAGTCTGGAGGAGGCCTTCGCGAAGATGAGGTGATCCGCACCGCGGCGTTCAACAGTGCTTCGTGTACGGATCCGAGGCACGTACCGGCATGGACCGACAGTACACCCTGTGCGTACTTGTACCGGCGCAGCAGTACCGGACATATGTAGACAGTTACAACTCGGGCTACGTTAATAACAAACGACACCAGCGATATCATCATCAGCAACCGCAACGGCAGCAACAGCAGCATCACCGACAATACCAGAGGAACTATCATCAGTTGCAGTACAGAGAGCAATATCAACCTCAACGGCAACATCAACATCAACGACAACAGCAACACCAGTTCCAGCAGCGTCAAGTTGGATATAATCAGCAACAGCAACAACACCATCATCAACACTACCATCACCACCAGGAGGAGCAGATCTACGAAAATATCGTATCGCAGTACCGTATGAGAATGTGCTATCACAATGACTATGAGAATGATGAGCAGATACAGAGGTTCTATTGGGAGCAGTGCTATAGACGAGATGATAGTGACGCCACTGCTTACTACTACTGCGAATATGTAAGCAGACTGGGCCATGGTTTTCTCATTATCATATTTATTCTTCTTTTATCAGTTACTTGATGTCGTTTTCCGTTGAGAGTCAATAGTTATGATATGATGTTAAAGAGGAAGTTGTGATGATGATTCAGGAGGTTTTACGGAATCTTGCAAATTAATATCATAATTTTTCACTGTCAACATGTATGATGGAATGTGCGGATTCGTTGAAGCTACTCGTGTGGTGTACGTGCGGAATCTCGAGAGGCTTGAGATGTCCAGTGTGTCGGAGATTGTGTGTATATGCGCGTGTGTATACATGCGACTGTAGGTAGGAACGGAGCACGAGGCACATGCTCCCTGGTTTTATCCATCAACATTTTTTGAGGGGTTTGATCGATGATGATGTTTAAAAAATGTTCATTCTCGCTGAAGGATTTCGGATAAGTTTATTTTCTAGTCATTGACTGGATGCTTGTTATTATATGATTCGGCAGGCTGTTGCAATGAAGATTGTGTTCTTGTACAGAGGGATTGGAATGAGGTTGACGTAATACAAAACCCACGAAGAATAGTCACGAGAGACGGATTTTTTATCATGACGATTTATTATCTTGTCTTTAAGTTTTTGTTCTAGCTAAACTGATAATCCAATCATAGTATAGTGTTGATTCGTTGGCTTTTCATGTCTGCAACATTATTTGCCCACGCCTCAGACAACTTTTTCATTATTACACCTATCGAGCTTGATACTGAACTCGTTCTAGAATGATGATCATGCAAGACAATCTTTGTGTGTCGTTTTGAAAACGAGAAACATGTATTATATTTGGGTATTAGATGTAATCTCACAATTTATCTTAAGTGTGAGCTAATTTGCATTTGACGGCATTGTTTTAACTAAGCACATTTTTTATTGAATAAAACCTTATTGCCTAATGCAATAACATGAGCAATAGTTGATCTATTATTTATAATGATATTACGGTGCCGCCGGTGCTCTATTATCGTTTTTTTATGTATCGTTGAGCATACAATTAGTTGATACACCAACGTTTGCATCTTGAGACTTTAAAAGTCAATTTTATCATTTAGATATTAATGCAGCATTGATTTTAAGGAGAAATGAAACGTAGCTTGTCTCTCGTACACGCACAAACGTGGAAGCGCTCTCTGTCGCACTCATAATGTTCAATGGACGAGGTTACAATTTTCCATCCAACCATTCTCGCTGAAAATTGCAAATTATCGAAAATGCAAAATCAGAGGCTCTTCGTAACAGTTCAATGAAGAGCCTCTGATTTTTTTTTTACAATATTTTGCATTAATTTTTGGAGAATGGTTGGATGAAAAATTGGGTTTCATTTCACCTTAAATACAAATTAATGAGTAGTTGAAGCATACATAGCTATCCGATCTGACGAATTTGGATACGTTATTGATTCAGAATTCTATACCCATGTATTAGATCCACATTTTTCACAATAAGTCGATCTTGGCATTGTTTGAAAATATCATTTTTTATTCTTTTTGTTTTATAAACTAGAAATTTCGTTGAACTTAATTGATTTTACTTTTATAATATCAAATATGCAAAATTGATTGTGTTTTATTTATAAATTTTATTTTTTTCTTGTTTTAGGCGAAGAAGGAGATTTATGACGTGAAACAGCAGAGGTTGTGTCTAGCTCAAGATGAGTACGACCATCTCAACAATGCCCTCACGACTCTCGGAGCTTCACGCACGAGTTTATGCTCGAGCTCAAGTTCGCTGAGTACCAAGTATGACCCTGATCTTCTCAAGTCCGACGTGGCGTTAGCGAGGAGTCGGGTGTCAAGGCTCAAAAGAGAATTGGAGCAGATTCGAGCAGAGATGAACTGCACGCAACGTGGAGTCGATACCCTAGCAAGGTATACAAATTAATCTTCATTGAACTTTCACCCAAAATCTTCATTATTTGTCTCCGAACCAAAATAAATATTTTATCTTATTTCCAGTGTGGAACAGAAACTCAATGCTCACCAGAGTGGTTGCTACAACATAACAGAAGCCCAGGCTATCATGACAGAGTTGAGAAATATCCAGAAGTCCCTGAGCTCTGGTGAAAAGGAGAAAGCTGAGTTGATGCAGTCCTTGGCACAACTTAAGGATGAACTTACAAGGTTGCAACTCTGCGAGGGCAGTCCTGATGCAAGTACACTCAGCCTCCCTCAGGAAAAACTGAGTACTGCATCTCAAACAGACTTGTCTGGCGAATTAGGCTCTATTGGAACAAGATTGGCAGAGATGGCCCGAATGAGGCTGCAATATGATGAGGCTCGCAAGAGGATACAGCATATTCAGCAGCAATTAGCCGACCTAGAAGAAAAAGTCACACCAGGCCAAACAGAAAGTGATAAGGACAAGCTTCTTCTTTTCCAGGAGAAGGAGCAGTTGTTGAGAGAGCTGAGAAGTATTACACCTCGTACGAGGACTCATCAGGACATGAAGAAGATCCAGTGCGAGATTCGAAGGCTAGAGCAGGACCTCAATAATGCTTTAGAACTCTCAAATAAAACAATAACTGATCGTGTTCGCCTCCATGAGGAAAAACAGTTGCTTCTTCAGCAATTGAGTGATGCTCTTCGATCTATGGCAATGCTCGAGGGTCAATTGAAAACCCTGAGTGCAAGCACTCTTTCGGTGAGCAGTAGCTCCAGTTTGGGAAGCCTCAGCACCACCAGTAGCAAGGGAAGCCTCAGCTCTGGTCTCAGCTTCACTGATATCTATGGAGGGCCACAATGTCTTGGTCCCGTTCAACAGGAACGACCTGTGGACATGGTGGACCTTCACAGACGGGTGGAGAGACTTCTCCGAGGGTCAGAACAGAATCTTGGAAGCATGGGCACTCCATCGCCCGGTCGATCTCAACCAAGTCTATCACCAAGGTCCAGTTTATCCAGTGTGAGTCCTCCAGTGTCTCCCCTCTACGAGAATGCCCCCGTGGGACCACCACCGGCTTATGAGCAGGTGGAGATGCAACGGAGACAGCAGCAAAGACTTCTTGGATCAACTCCATCCCACCTGGATCGTTCTCAGTTGGAGGACAAATTGGCCGAACTTAGAATCAGTCAACAAGCTATTCAGGAACAGATTACTGCCAGCACTGAGCATCTCAAGCTCAGTCCTCATCCACCACTTGAAATACAGTCCGGAAACATGTCTCAGGGAAGCGGGCTTGGAAGGCCTGCGCTCCCTCTTCCTCAAGAACCTCCACTCTCACCTATCAGTGAAACACCACCTCCCATGGGTAGTAGATCTAGAGCAAGTAGTTCAGGAACGAATACCCGGAGTGTTTCTGCTGCTGTTTCTGATGAAAGTGTCGCTGGAGACTCTGGTGTCTTTGAAGCTTCTAATCGAAGGCGACTCTCGGGACTGCAGAGCATTGATCCTCTTGCATTTGGAGAGATGAATCTGGAGACTGCCCAGGTGCAGATTAAGCTCAGGTGAGAGACGAAGTTCTTTTAAAGAAATATTTTGTGTATTTTCAATAAATCTCCCGGCTTAAATAAATAACTTCAGCCAAATAAGTTAAATAATCAACTATAATTCAATTCAAGAAAATAAATTGATAAAACAAATAAATCATTCGTCAGTTTTATTATTAAAGAAATATTTTCATATTTTCTACTGCTCATTAATAGAACACGACTTATGATTATTTGATTTCATTAAACTGCAGATATTCTGTTGGCGATGGTCTTCTTCATATCGGCATCGAGAGAGCGAGAAATTTAGCTGCACTCTTCATACCGGACAATACAAGAGTGTGAGTAGAAACATTGCTTCTTCATCATTTATTTAAAAACTTTCGAAAAAATGTTTACCTAAAAAGTTTAAAAAACTCTGAGTGAAGAAAAAAGAGAGAGTAGTAGTACACATAGCTGGGTATACTTGTAAATGTAACGAAATTCTGAAATACCCACGCGTCTTGGCCGGGAATAATTTATCGGCGAAATCAGTGCATGACATCATGCTTTATACCTATCTCACAGATTAGCGACGACCAAAAAGCCCACGACTCTTGGGAGATCTCCCGAGAGATCGGAATGTAATTGTGAAATCCCTTGACTGGCAAGAGCTCGGTTGAGACGTCATAGTGGGGAGTATCACCAATACCAACAGCAGGAGCTCTTTGGATCAATGACCAGGCTATACCGCGCGTTAAAACGCCGTTACGCAACAATTATTGCCAATTTTATTGGCTGTGGCACACACCGGAGAATTTGTTGCTTCGGTCATTGTATAAGTTCGCTCGTAAATTCAAAATGACGAAAGGCGCCACGTAAAGGAACTCAGGCTCATTCTCTTCAAGATGGAACGTAGGAAGAGATGAAATTACGATCGAGTTGACAGATGGATATGTGAAAAAAGGACCATTAATGGGGTACTTTCAGTTGATAATTTAATTGGCTAGCGTATAACGACGGCATGAATTGATGAGGCAGATGTTCGGAAAAGCTCATCAGCGTTGTCTAGTGAACGTTCTCATGCTTATGGGGTACATAGCAATGACATTAAACGGGATTTCGTTATATGATTTCTTCAGGTACATCAAGGCGGCTCTATTGCCAATGCAACCGCCAATCAACCACATGTGCTGCACGAAACCGGTGATGGACCTACGTAAGCCGACCTTCGGTGAGAGTTTCCCTATTGCCGTGCCTCTGAACAAGCTCTACACGAAGACACTGCAGGTGAACGTGTGGTGTACGAGCGGCGAGTCTGAGGAGTGCTTGGTAAGCTTCTATACATCACAATCGAAAATAAAATTTTTTTATCATCAGCATTTTTTGTCGCCAAAAGTTAAAAAACATATTGAGCAAAGAAGAACAATAGAATATTTCAATTAACAACATTAATGAAAAAATTATTTATATATTGCCTTAAGTAATAATAAGATAAAGGTTCCCATTGATAAGACTAATAGGACTTTTTTAAATAAAAAAAATGTCTATGCAATAGTAGAACATATAGATTTTGATAACACACATTGAGAGTGTATGTTGAGTAGACGAATTAAATATTTTTCCCATAATGGGGATGTGTCCCTGAATGGGGACGTTTACCTTAATAATTAATAAAAGTATTCGAAAATGTAATACAATTTAATTCCTTTCTCGCTTTTTTAAAATTTTCTTAGGGTTCAGCCCAAGTCTCACTTGCAGACTTCAGTCCCGAGTCTCCGAGTGTCAAATGGTACAACATTCTGTCTTTCCGTTTTATGCAACCATCAACCTCGGAGAATGCAAGCACAAGTGCGAGCTCACCCTCCTCCAAGCAGACTCGACATGACAAACAGGAGTCGGATATTTCTGTTTATCGTAGTGGAGTCCATTTGCAAAACACCAAAGAGGAGAGCAGTGACGAGAGCACGATTATCAGCTCGCAGACCTCTACACTCACGAGAAATCAAGGTTGCGATGAACTGCAAACTGCAGTCTCCCTGAGATTAGAGGAACTCGCGAATTGTCTTGGAAGTCCGGAGGAAGAGGATGAGGAGAGAGACAGCGACAGTGGGAGCGAGGACAGCGACGAGGAGGGCATTCTTGTGGAGTTCATGATGGAGGACAATGTCCTCGAGGATGTTCTTGAGCACGAAGAGGAAGAGGAATTGGCAGAAGAGTCCAATCACACTCAGGATAAGGAAACGAACACTGAGTGTATCTTTATTCCAGAGCAGGGTAAACAAAGGAAATTGTCAGCTGCTGGAGTCGTTCCCGGTGCTGTCCATGACGATAAAAATTCCATTGTCATTAAAAGAAGTCAAACATTCTCGCCAAGTGCCGCTGTTAGCAGAAATCATTATATTTGTCGAGTAAGTTTCACACAATACATCCAGTAGAAGATTGAAAAATATGACTCTATTCTTTCTTTATTTTTTGCAGTTAAATCGAAGTGACAGTGACAGCAGCATGCCTCTGTACCGTCGTGGAGGTCCTTTCCAACGAAACTCTGTCGAGAGGCGATCGCTCAGATGGCGACGTCCATCCTCTGCTCTGAGTTGCAAAACAGCGTCTAAAAAATCGTCACATCTACCACCCACTGCAAGAACATCTCTGGATCTTGAACTCGATCTTCAGGCACAACACGCCAGGTTGAATAATCTCCATGACGAGTTGAATAGGTTGCGAGAGCTTAAGCAGAGGTTGGAGCAGGCCCGTGAAAAAGGCGACTCAGATCTTGCATCCTGGTTACTTGAGGACCATAAGTTCCAAAGGCTTATGGCGCAGGCCGAGAGTGGGAAAAATGGTAAGAGCGCTGAGGACAAAAAGGTCGAGAAGATGCTGAAGAAGACGTCGAAGGAGATATACAAGCTCAGGAAGACGAAAGTTGGCAAGGGAAAGCCAGACATCATCTCGTTCAAGTAAGAATCTCTTCCGATATTTTACAAAAGTTCATTTTACTTTGTGATTATTTCATTTTTGTCATGGATTTTTATTGAATTAATGAATGAAATAATGAAAGTATCTGATAATTGTGATTTAAATTAATAAATAATTCCAGAAGTAATTCATAATAGTGAACCGAAGAGAAGAAAAGTACAACAATAAATAAAAATGATTTTTTTCGCTTACTTATTTAATTCAATCACGTTTCTTAGACATTTAAACATGAAAATTAATAAAATTAACTAAAAACAACTTCGACTTTGAATTACTTCTACTAATATGTCATTGAATTTTTTCAGAGAGAAAATGGCATTCTTCACTCGCGTAAACTTGAACGTACCAGTCTTGCCTCCAGATGATATCAGTTCTGACTCTTCGTCGACAAATCAGCATAGACGATATGCATCTGAACCAGCGATTTCTGGCGGCACCTCAGGTTTTCCATCTCAATCTCGAGTTCATGGTGTTGCAAAAGATGTTTCTGCCGTTAATGTGGCGTTAATAAGTGCGCGAACGGACAGTAGTGCAATGAGGACCAGTGTTTCAACAGTAACAAATGGCATGCATAATAAAGAATCAACGACACCTGTGGCAAATGTTGCCTGTGAGAAATCGAATAAAGTGAGGGAAGAAGAAAAAGAACAAACATCAGAAGAGATGAACGGCGAGCCTAAGAGATATGAGTACGTCGTCGACAGGGTACTCGGCGTTGAGGTTTGATGGGGTTGACTCGATGTGATCGTGGTTGGAACTATTGGTAAAATTGAGAAGAAAAAAAAGAAAAAAAGGGGTATAAATTGTGATTATACTAAAAATGAATGATATAATTTTAATAAT